>CAIGRK010049124.1:0-15299 GCA_903798315.1 Fraxinus greggii | reverse complement strand
GCTCGGCTGGGTTGCCATCGTTACTAAGTTGATTTAACCATTGTTACATGATCATACGCCTATAATGCTTTTTATGTTTTATAATAGGTCACATCGGCTCGGCTGGGTTGCCATCGTTACTGAGTTGATTTAACCATTGTTACATGATCATACGCCTATAATGCTTTTTATGTTTTATAATAGGTCACATTTCTCTACACATGCTTGAAGTCGATGACTATAGGCTGACCGAAGGAAAATGCACTGGGATCCTGCACAAGATGTTCTCCATTGTTAAGTCTAGCTACAGAGTTGTTTGACTTTGAAAGGGAAAAAGTCCACAAAATCTCTTAAAAGATACGGAAAATCTCTCCCAAACCTCTACATGACTCTCATCGAATGTGGCTTTTTTAATAATTCTATATGTATCTTGGTTTTTGTTCAATTTTCATCGTGAAGAACGACAATTTGACTTCAAGTTCACATGAAGTTCTCTACTTTATTATTTTAAAAACTAACAGAATTGAGTGATCAAATAATAATAATAATAATAATAATAATAATAATAATAATAAACATTTTGACTACATTACGGGAGCGGGATGGGAATTGTAGTATCGAACATCCACTTTCTATATGGGAAGAACCCGCCAGAGCCAACTGGTCTTGGCAGCTAAAATACAGATTTAAATCACAATAACTCTATCATGAACATAAACCTATGGAGAAAAAAGTGCTGGAAGGGGCAACGGTGTCAATTGGTCCTCTCTTTCATCTTGTGTCCTTTGTCAATCTGTCGAATTTCTTCCAATAATTCTACTACCTCCCTCTCATAAAAATAAATTTGTTTCTATTTTTACACAGATTAAAAAAATATAATTAATATATTTAAAAATATAATTTTTTTCTTATATTTTTATTTAATATATCCCTACATTAGAAAACTAAAAAACACTATCTATACTTTCAATAAGAAAGGTAGCTTATAATTTGACACGGACAAAAATAAATAAATAAATAATATAATATTCAAACCTACCTTCATGAGACAGATGTATAGAATCAGAGACATACTAATCTCTAGCAGCCACCTTCGTATACAATTGCAACTCCCTCTTCTCACATTCAAGGAGGAAAGCAACAGGCATTTCTTTGTCAGGAATGCAATGATGTGCAATGAACTATTCAACTGCACAATTTCACCCACATCAAAAATGCATACAAGCAACAAACAAAATTCATACCGAAAAATTTGAAATTGACTACACGAAAATTTTATCTTCGTTCAATTCACCGATCAAATCTAATTAGACCATTTAAAATCACATCAGCCATGTTAATTTCACAAACAGCCCCATTTCACATAAAACAATAATAACTAGTTCAATGCCAGTAAGACCAACCACAGGTTTATTTCAAAATAATAATAAATAAATGAATAATAATACGATAATTATAATGTAAGAACACTACAATTGCTAATCACAAAGCACGTCACAGCATATTTGTAAAAAATATAGATGATGAACACCGGAGGGAAGAAGAAAATTCCAATGGAAGTTAGTGCAAGTACATCTCAAAAATCAGCAATGGCAAACACAACCGCAAAAACAATATTGATATCTACAAAGATGCGTATGACAATTCTAGAGCTCAAGACGAGTAGGCATGAGCAATCACCCAATAAGAATGCATGAATCAATTATCAAAATTATTTAATCTAAAATCTATAAGAAGATCCGGATTGAGGTGGAGCAGGTGGCAATCGATTAGGGGTGCGGCGGCTGCTGGAGTTTGAGCCAGAGCCCACGTCACCATTTTCAGCAGGGTCACTGTACCGACGACTGTGACCATTGGATGAATGCCTAGAGCCCCCATATGAATCAGTTGGGCCATTGGCAGCGGCATCAAATGCTGATCTCCAGTCATCACCTGATGAGGGTCTGGCCGAAGTTGGACTGCTTTCTGCGCGTCAATAAGGAGAAAAGTTAAATTTACCCTTGTAGAAATGATGCATGAGTCACTTAGTATGTACGGTTGTCATCATTCCAAGGTTGAAAACGCCTGGAGCCCCCAAACTTTTATCAAATTTCAAGTTCGTCACAACTTTATTTTGTTCGAGGTTGGTTACTGAACTTAAAACTTTGTAACTAACTGGTAACGAAGTTTTTCAGTAACCAGCTTGAGACAAGTGAAATTTAGTCATCAAAATGAAATTTCACTAAAAGTCGAGTGACTAGCAGTGCATACACCCTCTCCCGCTCCCATCCCCAAATCATGCCAACATAGCAAATCAGAGCAAAGAAAATTGTAGCTGAATTTTCAAGTCATAGTATCAACTTGAATTGCTACTTCAAAGTACAAACTCTAAAACATTATTACAAGCTCTAAACATTATGTAAACAGAAATGTGCATCTTTTTGTCTACATTGAGATCACGAGTAATCACTCACAGCTATTATCCCTTCTGTTTCTTTTTGCAGTCAAGAATGAAGTTGTACCAAGTTAATCGTCAAATCTTGATGTAGGACTTTATTCCTCTTACCCTAACTGCATGTTTTTTTGGCTTCTCTAATTGTGCATTCCAAATTTCCAATTTCACAGTTTGATGCTGGTGTTCAGCACTCTAAAGACATGCACTATTACCAACAGTAATCCTTCATATGGCGATGCTAAAAATTCTCCAATGCAACTAGGGAATAGTTTCACGGAATTTTGTGCTTGCAAATGCAAAGGATTCATAACACGCTGTAGAGGTAAAGAAACCAAAATGAGATAATAATCACCTGCTCCACCATTCGAAAAGTCTGACGCTGCAGCTGCCCGGTTATCGTGAATACTAAGTTGCCTGGTGAGCTTGGAAAGAAGAGAAGACTGTTTCTGAATACGCTCCCTTTTGCGCTTTGTATTATGATCCTCCTGGAGAAGCTCTTCAATTCTTGCTGTACTTTGGCCACTAGAAATCCACATCAAAATGAAAATGCAATGATGAGGCAAGAAGAATAACAGTATGACAGAAATTAATAGACAAGAAATGATGTGTTTGGAAGCATGTGAATGGTTACGAAAGACGAATCAACAAAATACTGTTCTATTTCTCATGCATGCTTCTCACACTTGATAATGAATATGACAGTTACAATGCAAACGGTATATTAGATACAGGTATAATAGTGGTGCTAACCTGACAGAACTATACAGCTTATTGAGCATGTCTTCCTTAGCTTTTTCCACTTGGCAAAGAACAACAGCCTGAAAATCCCAATAAATTGCATATGAAGACTCCGCATCAAATAAACCGATTCACAATGAACGTTCAGTTTGAAACTTACCTTTGGGACATTGGCAGCAAGGCTGTTTAGAACAGCTTCAACATAACCACGCACTTCCTGAGCCATCCACCGAAGCTCTTCTTCCGGGTCTGCAGGTTTTCTAGCCATTGTATCCTAAATGGTTCACCCACATGTTAAATATCTTATTATTAAGTCTTAGAAAGGATTATAACAACATATCCTAACCAACTAAAAGAGATGTTCCTCAGGTATACCAAAATTATTTAAAGCATGTTTAAAAGTTGTTTATGAACAGTTAAAATTACAAATAGATAACACAAGTGATGGATAAGTGAATAGTACTTATGAATCTCACGAAATATTTGGATAATAAGTGTCTGGCTGGTTATAAACAATTTATAAACAGTATCCAAACAAGGGCTTAGTATCTGACAGGCTAAACAGAACAAGAACTAGAAGAATTGAAAATTATGATATCATATATTAGAGCAGAAAGGTAATGAACTTCACTTAGTTACTTACAAGAGAACCGTCAGAAAGACTTTGCCGCATGGAGGGGCCAGATTCGCTCTTCACTTGACCTCCTTTAGAACTGATAACATTTCTCAACTTCTTCAACCATTCTGTCTTATCTGCTATACTCTCGGCCTTTAACACAACAGCACTATGAGCTGCAACATCAAAGCACAAAGTGTCAACACATATATTAAAAATAAAAGATTAACAACCAAAATTCACAATATACCTTTAAGAACAGTTTTATATTGAACCCGGGTTGTTAGTTTGAATACCAGACTGGGTGGTTTCTCTGGCCCGTTTGCCTTTTTGTCCTTGGAACTTTTTGAAGGAGCTTCTTCTTCCTCAGATACATCTTCAAGATTACATTCCTGATGATATAACAATGTGTTTTGAACATTCATATATTTGATCACATACAATGCAAAAAAGATGGAATATTTCAATAGTACATTTTTTCCTCCTCTCTATTTTATTTAGAATAAAAACTCGAACATTGTAGTGAAAGAGATTGGGAAAATACCAACAGGATGCAAAAATGAAAACAGAAGCAGAGCAGCCAACAAATTCCAAGTAAACAAGCACTAAGCATGAAGAACTTCGTCAAAAATTTAGTCAACCCACAAAAGAATAACTACAAGCATAAAACCTTGTAATAATGAACTGTGATTCTACATAATATACATATGAGAAGCTCTTATGTTGGAGGGGGTTGAATGCCAGTAAAGTAGTAAAAGCCTGGAAAATTTGGTTCCTTCAGATGGAAAAGTAATAGGAGAGCTTTCTTAATGCATTAAGATCTCTTCGTGGAAAATCAAAATCAAGTTTTTATTTTTCTTTATTTTGGACAAGACGATCCACCACTCATGTCTTCATTCTTGGAAGAGAGAAAATGAAGTGATCTGTTAGTAGTGTGTTTTGTCTAAACACCTTGAATATGAGGCTCCCCCCATTTTCGCTGATTTATCTTAAGAAAATTAAGACAATTATAACCATGCCAACGCACTAATTTTATGCAACTCCACTTTCATATGATAGTTCTTCTTTCCTCTTATATTATTAATATCAGTTAAGCAACTTCAATCAATTAAAAATCAGATTTGCAATTAATTTAAGCCCCCATTAAAATTATAATCCATTTTTCTCTCTCTCCTTATCAACCACACATTCTCCAATAAAATAATATTACACGTAAACCCAAAACAATTTCTCCTTTTTTAACCACACATTTTTCAGAAAAAACACTATTTCAAAAATTATAATCTCAAATAATGACAAATAATGGGTGCCAAACAGGGGCTAAGAATGCCACAAACAGATTAATGGTACTTAAATAATTACAAGGACACAAGCATCTAGAAATGTAGGGGTACCCGAATACAAAGAAACAGACCAATTTACAAAGGAGACAAGCAAACAACAACCATAAACTTTTAGAAACAGACTCTGAAACTAATCAAATAAAAGATAACTCCCTCAAATTCATTTTTAAATTTTTAAAATACATAAAAAAAGGTTCATACATATGTTGTATACCTCCAAAGTGATAACACCACGGAAATGTCGCTCTTCTTGTTTATTGGTGTACCCAAGCTGCAAAAGGAGATTTATTAGTAGACATTCATCGTGTAAGCAATAATGAGACCACTAAGTAGTGCAGAAGACATTTAATCATCGAATACGATGCATTATTCATTATAAAATGGTTGCATTTGTTCAATTGTACTCATTCCAGAAAAGCAAAAGTATACCAGTAAGTTTCTGTCTATTCGAAACCCAGAGAAAATCTAAGCAAAATGGTTTAACCACAGATATTCTAGCTGAAAAGCGCAGAATGATTATCAATCCAAACTCCAAACAGATAAAAGAACCTTCTCTGTTGATGAAAAGTTTAAGATTAAGAAAAAAAAGGTTACAAGTGCTTGACGTGTGTATAAAGAGAACTAATTAGGATTTGGATTAGAGATGAGACGATTCTCCTGGTGAGCATAATTGAATAAAGAGAAGAAAAGGTACAAGAAGTATTTCAGTAAATTAAAAATGGTTATCCAACATTAAAAGGGCTTTGCCACTTTTTTCTCACCTTTCCAGTTTTTTCATTCAAAACAAACCATTTTCTACCCCAACCATTAGTTTTGGCACTTCTCTTCAATAAGAACCCTGCAAATGGCGATAAGGTACTCAATTAAAACATTGCCAGAATAAAAGTACAGAATAGGAAGCCCATGCAATGATTTTAGCATTGAAGAAGTCATTGTCCTAGTAAATCATTCATCAGGGACAATCTTAATACATTTGACAAGGCAGCTATACATGTCTAAAATAAGTTATTTGCTCTCTCTTATGTGATTCACATAAATAGTTCTTCTCTACACCTTCTGTCCTAAAACTGTGCCAGGTTATTTGTTCACAGTTGACGTATTAGCAAAAAATGCCCAGTTTACCAAAACAGCTTCAAACTACAAAAGTGCAAATTCCATGAGTAGCAGTACTTATTCAGATCACTGCTTTATTTACATACAGATGAAAAATGAACTGTCTGCAGCATAGCTCATCAATCACATACTAAGGCCACCAGTATTAATTAATTATTCCACAACAAGGTGAGTGAAAGAGGTAATGAAATGTGCATATGATGCAAACATGATCAAGTTAAAGGTAGGAGGAAAGAACATGTGATTTTTTATTGATGAAAGAAAAGACAAATTTTTGCACAAACCTGCTGTTATTTCCCCTTCAGGCCCTGCGGTTTTCAAGCCTGATCCTTCTTGTACATCTTTATCTTGCTGACTAGATTTATCCTTCATTGATTTTAAGCTCCCTCCACTTTGCTGGCCTCCTGTTTGTGGACTAGAGGCCTGAATGTAGCATTGAAGACATTTAGAAGTACACAAAGATCACAATTTACGAACAGAAATATTTTACAGAAATTCCTAGGCATATAGTACTAGCCATGATAACGGTACATAAAAACAATAATCTCAGACATCCGTATGAGCACACATCAATAAAAGAAGTGTACCCTGTTCAGTATGGACTGCTCAGCTTCAACTCCTTTTTTAGAAGATCGAGTTTTAAGCTCCTCCTCGCGTCTCTGTCTATCCATCCTGACAAAAACCATCAGATGTAGACATTGTAAGAATATACACTATCATTACAGGGGGAAACTGATATAGAGATTGTGACAGAAAAACATGAAGCATTACTCCCTCCGAAATCGACATCTAAGATGATAATGCATCAAAATAAATCTTACATTATAATCTTATATTCAACATCTCTCCAAAAGAATGAGTTTGGAAAAAGTTAACAACTGCACTACCACAGTTGGTGAACATACCGCCTCTGTACCAAGCGGATAAAGTGTTGAGGGGGAACGAATGCCCGCTCCATGTCAACAAGGTTAACTACCATGATTTTTGCTTCATTCTTAAACCCTTCCAAAGCAGTGGTGGCAATTGCCACAACCTAAAAAATTAAAGAAGAAAACAATTTTTTTCATGATGATTGAGCGAATAAACACATCCTTACACCTATACAAGTGATTGAATGTCTGCAACTCATGATTACCTCTCGCTTAAAAGGTGGATATCTACCAAGACCTGGAGTAGCATTTGCAGCAGCTGAGACAATATCGACAAGTACCCGGTGCACCTGTCCAAAGATTTTCATGTGTAATAGCCTTGAAGGTAGATCCAAAGAGTACACAGTAAGAACTAACAGGATTTCATGCACAACAAAAGAAATGGGCGATCTGGTGTCAATGGCAGCTCAGCAAAACGTAATATAGTGTATTAGCAAAAGAGAACCTCCTGAAGGAAATACTTCAGCAGGAATAGAATATTCAAGTCCAAAAAATTGGTTGGTAATGTCTGTCAAGACTTCAATAAAAACCAATTCACCAAGAACAGAGTCAAGAATCCATGGACTCAAAAATGGGAGAGGGACAGATGTAAGTGCAATTGCGACGGAACCTCGATCAAATTACACATTTACTAGGATACCAATTTAATAATTCATCAATTTGAAGTAAACAATGATATATACTCAACATCTATCTAGAACTATATAACGTCTTAAATGTACTAAAAATAATGGTAAGAAAAGTCAAATAGCGAGCAATCAAAAGAACGTGGAAAACAAGAAACCAATTTACAAAGAGAACACGTACACATGAGTAAAACGAAAACAAAAGGACAACAAAAAAGTTGTAACACTGGTTTACCTCGTCTACACAAAGACGTGAAGGTTCTTTTGCTAACTCTAAAACACTCTTTATTAAAGACCTCAACCCTTTCTCAGGAGAAATAAGGTAAGGCTGATAACCATCAGCTTCCAGAACAATCTAATAACAAGGGAAAATGGTTATTGTAAAGGCACATTAGAACAAACGTGAAAACTTAAGAAGGAAGAGCTTACAATTGAAGCTACAGTAGTGTAGAATACATACCCTCTTAACATTGTTCAAGTCAAAATGTCTATCTAGTGGGAGTTGCTTCATCCTGTTTGGGAAATTACCCTCAAAACTAGCAACAACTTTCCACCCAAAACCCTGGAAGAAACGAAAAGGAACTTCAGAACCATATGCATTAACAAAGTAATAATGCTCAGACTATTTTGCCTAACCAATTCATTACGGTGCACAAACAACCAAAATCTATTTTGCAGAACTTAAGCGTGTCATCGAAAAGATGGCGATGACCATCAACACTACGAACAATTACATAATAAAGAGAAAAACTCCATAAGAAATACTAAACAATTAGAATCCCATATTTTATCATCGAGTGGTAAGAAAATCAGCAGCTCAAATTTGGCTCTTGTTCGATTTGATTCTTTTTTCTCAAACTCATTTTTAACCACATTCTCCCTATAAAATAATTTTGTATGTGAACGCATAACTTTTCCCTCATTTTTAATCACACATTCTCAAAAAAAAAAAAAATCACTTTTGCAAAAAATAAAAATGAAACGAGGGTTTGATCTAGAAAAGACCAGATAGCATCCAAAGATACTCTCAGTCTTCAAGTGATGCTATAACGAAATTTTTCTTCATCCTAATTACTCAAAAAATCTTCATAATTACACAAATTAGCCAAAGGAGAATTTTCCACCTAAGTCTCACCTCACCAGTTGTAATGTGCAGGAGGAACTTATCCTCAAATTCACGGCAAAGCTCTAGAGCCAAAGCTTTTGTACCTTCAGCACTATTAACCATTTGTTCACCAAGTCTGACTAATTCATCCTGCACTATTTGGGATTTTCCCTGAAGCCTGCAATAGTTGCAAAAATGATCAAATAAAAGTCACTAGGACTGCAATATAGAAAGCAGGGTATCCCAACTATATGCATCCAACCTCGTAAACTTCAAGAATTATTGATACTTGACAAACAGTAAAAGAAAAATAACATCGAATAAAATCAGGTATTATGTGAGGAGGAGACTGAAATGAAGTAGCACCCGTGCTCTATTAACCATTCTTCTTTATTATAGCTAAAGAAAAATGTCGAATTTTAGTCATTTGTTTTCAATTCAGTTCATACTCAGGTAATGATTTGCAACTATGCCCATGTTTGACACACATCTCTTTCTCATTCTATTTCTCATTTTTTCCCTCTTTCTTCATTTCAACCTCACATTTTATCAATAAAATAATATTACACATAAGCCCAAAAATTTTCCTTACTTTTTAACCACACAATCTTCCATCAATCACTATTCTAAAACCCATTTTCAAACAAAATAGGTGTCAAACAACCCATATATGAGATTTTTGCCTATAGTTAGCTTTCTTTATTATGGTACAAAGGCATGTTGTGCAGAAAAAACGGAGAGTGCTGATTCAGTGATTTCTTTTATATATTATATCTAAAGGGAAAAGGACAGTAACGTGTCCGACAAGCAATACTTGATTAAGGTCTTACAAACAGAATCAATCTCTTTCAAATGGATTAACTAAACAGAAATCAAAACATAAGAAATTGGAGAAGGTAATATACCCGGAGAGGAGATTAGGAAGCCTTAGTCTCATGCGATTTTGGATTTGTTGAGCAAGGGTCTCCACCAAAGCTAATCTCCCAAGCTTGCTTTGAGGGGCCCCCGTTAGTATAGATTTCAGACTTTCACTCTCTGCTCGCCATGCAGTTTCCAAAGAATTATCAGCTCCGACAGAGCCAGATTGAGCAGATGCTATGGAGACAGACTGACCAATCAAAGCAACCCATGGAATGTCGGATGTGCTTCGTGGACCTTGATTCAACAAAAGAGCCTGTACAGCAGCTATGATTTTTGGTTCTGAAGCTGCTTGATCTATCTTACTAATAATACCGACAGTTCTTGTACCTGACAAGTACAAAACAAGCAATTATTGCTTTGGAGCTTCATCTAAAGTAATAGATTATGGAACAGTGGAATCTCCAAAAACAAAAAAGCCCAATTTCTTTTTTGGTGTTGAGGCATCAAAAGCAAACAAATGCAGCAAACCTACATTCTCCATCAAGCTCCTTAGCTATTCTGATAGCTTTACATGTTGCAACTTCGGGAGCCTGAGAAGCAGGAATTACAACCAGCAATATTGCATCACTGTGCTCAGCATATTGACTCTGCAAAAGAGAAACAGGGATATTGAACTTCCAAAAAAAGTTTTGAAATCTAAACCTAATTAGGAAATATATTTAGAAAACATAAAATTATTATAAATCATCGCAGAATAATATGGTTCAGAATATAAGAGAAAATGTTTAGAAGCCACTCACTAATGAATCATCAAGATTTCCTTTCTCTACCCCAGGCAAATCAATTAATTTCAATGCAGGAGCTGCATATGAAGCAAATCAGCATAATATATAAACTATCAAAAACTACAATGTTAATTCAGGCATTAATTAAAAGATTTTTTTTCGATAGTCATAGAAACCTCATAAGACATGAGATCATGTGCCATGCTTAAAGCTCTCTCTTTATCTTTATATTTAAATGTGTAACCAAGAAGAAAACCCATCTTCATTAAAACTGCATTCAGATTTTTTCAGTTGGTAAGAAAGGGAAGATGAGTTTATATTGCCCTATTGCAATCAAGTAGAAAGATGAATATACCATAATGCTAAATTTTTCCAAGTTCTCTTTGCCATTTTTCTCTTAAGGAAAATCATTAGAAATTGCTCCGCAACTAGGATCAATAGGTGACGGTGAGAGCACAAAAAAATGCATATTGACAACCCTTATCAGTTGAGGAAATCAAATAATTCTGTAAAACCACACAGACCTGTACTTGTTCGAAGCTTTAAATATATCTCGTCGCGACTCTTGCTTGAGATTTTGCTTAGTCTGTCTTGTAATGAATGCCGAAGAGCACCTATGATGGGCCAAAAACAAAAGAAAAAACTCATTTGGGATCATGAGAGTGAATGATAACATATTGATTCTAATTTTAAAAATGGGGAAGAGGGTGATTGATTCGATGCACATTGAACGATGCTCCTGGTTCATAGTTTAGGAAGAAGCCTCACTTGCTGAAACTTGTTGAGATTTACTATCAATCTGCAAAATAATTGATTTGCTGCTGAGCGAGCTATCCCTCGTCAAATCAATACAAATCGGAGCACGAGTGGCACCCCCTTCACCAGTTGGCTGCATCATAAAATATTAAACTTGAAAATATAAAATGCCCACTAGGTAATGACTGAAAATAATAATTTCAAAAAAGAGACAAAAGTTCCAAACAAAAAATACTTACCAATGCTGGATGCCCAATTAGACTATTCAATACAGCAGACTTACCTGCACCCTGAACAATCCATCCACATTAGAAGATTCAGTCATTGCCATGATAAAAGAAGACAGTGCATTGAAGTGACAGTTAGCGGATCAAATCTATATATCACCTATAATTCAATCAATAAATATTTACGGGCTACTACCATTGTGAGATATTCATTTGTCAACAAATTCATCATAGGTGTATTCCCGAGGCCAACATTCATAGTTTAACCATTCTCTTGCTTCATGTCATTCTATAAGGAGCAGAGCAGAAAAAATTTCTTGAAACAAAAAAGAGATTTGAAACTCGAGAGTTTTGTAAAGAGTAAGTTAATTATAATGGAGTTGATGGTTGAAAAAGTATACGAGCCTTTATTTATATAGGTAAATTAACCCACTTATCCTAACGATATAAGAAAATTAAACAATGTCAAACAAAGAAGGAAAACAAAAATCCTAAAAGGAAACAAAATCCTATGCTAAATGAAATAAAAATCCTACTACAATAGCTACTAATCCTACTATAATAAAAAATAAATTCTATCCTATTTATAATAAGATTGCCAAACATCATTTTCCCACACTTGAAGAAAACTCGACCTTGAGTTTGGTTGAAAAGAGAAAATTAATGAATCAGGAGTGAAATACTCCAACAATTCTACTATCAAGTTAAGAGGATTCGAATCTTAGCTTGGATTCCAGAAATTAAAGCCCAAAAATTCTATTGAAGAGTTCTTTTTCACTTTAAGCCCCTGTTTGACAACCATTATTTGAAAACTTCATTCTGTGTACTCATTTTCAACTATATGTTTACACAATAAAATATTCTGTACGTCAACCCAAAACTCTTCTTTACTCTTTAACCACACATTTTCTTGAAATTTACTATTCAAACATTGTTTTTCCCAAATAATGATTGTCCAACAGGGGCTTAGGAACGTTAATTTCTTCAAATTGCTTTCATTGGGGGCAACAAGATTATCTTCTTATCATACCACCAAATATATAAGTATTGTCTCAAACTTTGTAAGTGAGGTCGACGTCAAATAGCCACGGTATTCCTAAAAGGACATGGCATGCAACCTCATCCTTGTAGTACTTCCTAATTAAAAAAAAAAACTTTGCAAACCTCCTCCTCCTGAACTTTCAGACATTTCTTGATCCATGCAATTTTACAAGGGTTGGGTGTCTTTCCATCTTCAAGTTTAGTGTCTCCGCTAGTGTTTTAGAGACAAATTCTCACTATTGCTGCAATCGATAGCGACATTACACACTTTTGTACTGATTGTGCAGTGGGTACCAAAGATTGAGGTGTCCAGTATCATCATTTTGCCTTGGAGCCAAAATAAGTCGTTTTGCAATACAATTGACTGCATCTCCATCATTCCCTATAGTAAGTTCACCACCTTCATAAGTTTTCTCGGTTTCTGGTTCCTCCTCTATCTCCTCTACCTTCAACAAAATTAATTGTTAGGATCATTAGGAAGATGACCTGTTTGACCACACCTAAAACACTTCTTGAGGTTTGGTCGGCGTAAGCATCGGTGGTTGCTCAAGAAGGTTGATGTTGAACATTTAATCCAGTGATTGCCTATTGAACACAAGTAAGGGTAGCTCGGGGTACTCTCAATGCTTTTTCGCTACCCCCACTTCACCATTTTGAAACGGCGGCTTCAGTGTCTTGATATGGACGTCAAGAATCATTCAAGCACGCATTTGGAGTTTATTAAGTTGGTTCACAACTTTTAATGCAAAGTTCACTGCATCAATTAAAGTCCAAATGGGCTGATGTTATAATTTGTCTTGAATTGCCAATTATAGTCCCCCAATATATCTGGATACCTGTTGATCAACAGTCTCTACTAAATTAACTCAGTAAAATTCAAGAGTGATTTTCTAGGAGGGGAAAAGTCCTCTTCTGCTCTTTTCTGATTTTCGACAATGGGAGCTAGCTCAACTGCGCATCTGAAATCAACTCGTTTCGAAAAAATAAACACATCTCGTTTTTCATTTAGCTAAAGTTCACTGATAACTGTTAGCATAAAAATAAAAAACGTAAGCAACAATGTTGAGAATTACTTGATTTTTTTACCTTTTTAAAAGGAAAAAAAAAAAGAAATGGAAATACAATACACATGTACTGAACAATCTCCGAGGGCATTGTGTGCACACTATTCTTGTGCATTATTCTGCACACGCTGCACATTTCCGTAGCATGTAAAGAAATTTCATTCCATCCAATCCAGGACAACTACAAAAGTTATGATCTATTTCATCATTACTTAGCCAATCAAACAGAATCAATTCAAACCCGCGGCCAAGTCATAATACATCACACCAAATTAAAAATTAAAACCAAAGTAACAACTTTACTGAAGTCACACAAAAAACGCAAATTCATTCTAATTCCATTTAGATCAAATTATCAGATCCAAAAAATCAGCTAGCTCTAGAGATCTGAGCAGATTGAAAAAAAAAAAAGGCAATCCTAACTATCAAAATAGGGAAAAACAAAAAGTAAAAATGACGACGTTAAACAAAAAAATAAAAATGACGTACAGTGTTGCCGAGAGCAACAACGTTGAGAAAAGTGGAGGGGCGCCTAGACGACGACGTTTCATCAACATCTTCGTCGGCAAGCAGCGCTGATGCTTGCCGCATGGAATTGGCGAGCTGCGACAATTCATCGATCGAATCCATCAATTCAATTCAATCCACTCGCTATCCCAAAACCAACGGCTCAGATTCAATACACAAGCCAATTCTGTAGTACCAAAAACCACGAGATCGGTGCACAAATCGCAGCAGATCCTGTAGTATCAGAGGAGATCAAGAGAGATTCGTATTTGTATTTATATAGATTACATAAAAATTAGGGTTCGTACGGATAGAAATGAAGAGATGAAATTGAAAGTTTGAACTTTTGAAAATCGGAAATACAGAGGAACCGGAGAGAGAGAGAGAGAGAGAGAGAGAGAGAGCGGTGTGGTGATATGGTGAGGACAAGTTAATTAAAATATTTTACTTTGCTCAACAAAGCCCCCGTTTGATCGTGGTTATTTGGAGAGGGGGGTGGGTTTCGCTCCGTTTGATTTTCATAGGATAAAAAATGAGAATGAAAAATATAATGAATGAAAATTTAAAATTGATGGTTTGATATGATGGATAAGGTAATATTTTTAATTTTTATTAATTATTTTGGAGAAACAAACATGGGCCAAATANGAGAGAGAGAGAGAGAGAGCGGTGTGGTGATATGGTGAGGACAAGTTAATTAAAATATTTTACTTTGCTCAACAAAGCCCCCGTTTGATCGTGGTTATTGGGAGAGGGGGGTGGGTTTCGCTCCGTTTGATTTTCATAGGATAAAAAATGAGAATGAAAAATATAATGAATGAAAATTTAAAATTGATGGTTTGATATGATGGATAACGATGATATTTCTCATATTTATGAATTGTTTATGAAAGTTAAATAGGAACTTTGAATACTAATATTTTTTTTTTTTTGCAAAATATTTGATTATTATGCAATTGAAAATATGTATGAAAATTAAAGCGTTTTGTTTTAAAAAAAGAAAAATTGTGGCTAAAAAGGTTTTTTATTATAAAATTACTATAAGAGTACAAGTGTGAAATTTGTATGGAAAGAAAATAAATTCTATTTGATTCTATGAAAATTATTATTTAAATGTATTTGATTGATTTAATTTTTAACTTAGAAAATATTATACTTGTTTTTTTTTTTTTTTT
>CAIGRK010049048.1:0-11734 GCA_903798315.1 Fraxinus greggii | reverse complement strand
AAAATATCCAAATCTAGGCCCTAACCCATATAATTTAATTGCTACCCACAAAAGTAATTTGACAATTAATCATACAATAAATAATCGGTGAACAACATAAGTAAGTGTTAAAAAGATTAGAAAATTTGGCGAGGAAATTAATTTACCATCCATCTCTCACATTGGCATTTGTAGAGATGCAAATCCTCGGACAACTTATTCTCCTCCTCCAATTTGTGGACCCGAATCTCTGCTTCCTTGGCCCTTTCATTTGCCTCGAGAACTACTTAGATTTAAGAAACATAGGAAACACCATGCAAAATAACACAAATGAATTTTTTTCCACCAAACACATGGAAAAAAAATAAAACACTGGTTTTAACAGACATACACCAAGTGGTTTCTGAATGTTTTTGGATCTCTTCTTGGGTCTGCGAGNTTAAGAAACATAGGAAACACCATGCAAAATAACACAAATGAATTTTTTTCCACCAAACACATGGAAAAAAAATAAAACACTGGTTTTAACAGACATACACCAAGTGGTTTCTGAATGTTTTTGGATCTCTTCTTGGGTCTACAAGCGGGTTTCGAACTAGTTAAAGTATAAACATCATCATCATCGATCTCCTCCCTTGACAACGAAATCCAAATATTTCGACTGAGGTCTGAAGAATGGATGAAGGAAGATGGCTAGAAGATTTCAACTGAGGTCTGAAGAATCGACGAAGGAAGATGGCTAGAAGAGTTTGAAGATGGCTAGCTCAGTTGAGGAGAAAGACAAATAAATTGGGTATCCAACGTTTGTAAACCTAAGTCTTCGGGTGGGTCGGGTTAACCCAGTCCATAATTAAAAAATTTGCCCAATCCAATTCGTCTAAACCCTTTACTTTTCGCAATGTTTATTAAACGTTGCTAAAAGGATCATTCGCAACGTTTATTAAACGCTGCAAAAAGTTAATTATGGATACCCAATTTATTTGTCTTTCTCCTCAAAGGCTGCAAAAAGTGCTAAAAGGATCATTTGCAACGTTTATTAAACGCTGCAAAAAGTTAATTATGGATACCCAATTTATTTGTCTTTTTTACATACATCCCCTCTTCTCTTTTACTTGTAGCTTTCATATTTGTATGTATTAGTTGGATTAATCTATTTAGTCTTTACTTGCTTAAATTTGAATTAATTCTTTGAAAACGTTTTAAAAACCAATTCACCACTCTCTTGATTAGTTATTCTTGAGCTATCAATTAGGTAGTTTGTCTCAACTCCTTGAACTACTCATTTTGTTGTTGTTCTCCATATTATGTGCTGCATCAAAGGGACTGTATTTTGTGGACTTCAATTTTTGACTCAATATCATCTTAAGTCACGAGCCTACTTTAATGTTGATTGGGCTGATGGTTCCATTGATGGGTGACACACCACATAATATTTTTTTCTTCTTAGGTAATTTTCTTAGTTCATGATAAGTAAGAAGCAATAATCACAACCCATTCTAGTACTAGAGCAGAGTGAAGCATCAAGCTTTAGCAAATACTACAAGTTGTAACCCATTCATTCATATTAGAAGTCAATATTATTCTTTCAAAGTCAAAGGTTTGATTGATCAAAATTAAAGTTAATTATTGATTTAAATGAAATGAATTTTTTTATTGGGGTTTATTTTACAATTGACAATACTTGAGAGTTTAAGATGAATAGAAGTTAAGTTGGGGATGTACTTATGTATTATTGAAAGCTAATGGCTTCTGTTTCAGCTTTAGCCATCAGTTTTGCTTCAACTTGTTGTTGAGTTGTAACATCCCCCTTCAAGATAGACTTGTGCAAATCTATGATTTCCATCTTGCTAATTAAGAATGAGAATCGTTCTGCTCCCAGTACTTTAGTCAGAATATCTGTTAGTTGGTGTTTAGAAGAAACATAAACTGTTTTGATCAATCATATCTATAACTTTTCTCTCACAATGTAACAATCTATATCAATGTGTTTTGTCCTCTCATGAAAAACTGGATTGGATGCTATATGCAAGGCTACTTTGTTGTCACAATACATTAATACAGGCTTTAAATGATCCACACCAAGGTCCTTGAGTATCCCTAATAACCAGATCACTTCACAGCAAGTTGTGGCCATTACTCTATATTCAGCTTCAGCTGATGACTTTGATATTTTTGTTTGCTTTTTAGAGTTCCATGAAATCAATGCTTCTCCAAGAAAAACACAATACCGTTACAGACCTCCTGCTATCTATACACCCTCCTCGGTCTGCATCACAAAAGGCTTTCAATTGTAGATCAGATGTGCTTGACAGAAAAATTCCCTTTGCTGGTGTCTGCTTGATAGATCTCAAAACTCTATGTACAGCATTCAAGTGAGGTTGTCTTGGTGCTTGCATAAATTAGCTAAGTGTCTGAACAGAATGGTCAAATCAGGTCTTATGATAGTTAGATATATTAACCTCCCAATTAGTCTTCAATACTTGCAGGATTGGCTAATAACTGCCCCTCCTCACGAGACAACTTTAAATTTTGTTCCATAGGAAAATCGGAAGGACGAACTCCAGTGAGACCTGAATCTTGTAGTATATCAAGTGCATATTTGTATTGTGAAATAGAAAAACTAGCTGAAGATCGAATGATTTCCAGTCCTACAAAATACCTGATAGTGCCAAGATCTTTAATTTTGAAAGTTGAATGCAAATGAACCTTGAGAGCATCTATGGAAACCAGGTCAGAACTTGCAACAGATAGATCATTTACATAGACCAGCAACACCATGAATGTAGTAGAGTTCTGTGAAGTGAATAGAGTATAATCATGTTGGGATTGAGTAAAACCATATTGCACAAGACATTAAGTAAATTTGATATTCCATTGTCGAGATGCCTGTCGTAGACCATAAAGGGACTTTTTAAGTTTACAAACTGAATTTGGAAGAGGTGAAGAATAACCAGGTGGTAAACTCATGAAAACTTCCTCATCCAGCTCACCATTTAAAAGGGTATTATCAATATCGAGCTGATGTACATGCCAATTTCGAGCTGCAGAGATAGCTAGTAATGTCCTCACAGTTACTAGCTTTGCAACAGGTGAAAAAGTGTGAAAAATCTAATCATTCGATTTGAGTATAACCTTTAGCTACTAGTCAAGCTTTATAACTTTCCACTATCCCATCAGATCGAAATTTGACTTTATATACCCATCGACAACCAACAAATTTCTTGCCAGGTGGTAAGGTAGTCAATTCCTAAGTTTGATTTACTTCAAGAGCATCTATCTCAGCTTGCATAGCCTTTTTCCAATGCTCAAATTTTACAACTTGGTTGTAGTGTGTAGGTTCAAAAGTGGGAGAAACTGAGAGACAAAATAATCAAAAAAGAAGGTGATAACTAGCTATATTGTAGAGATGCTGTTAAATCGTAGGAAGTACTGACCTTATTCTAGCCACTTGAACGCATGAAACACGGT
This sequence comes from Fraxinus greggii, assembly GCA_903798315.1. NCBI lineage: Eukaryota > Viridiplantae > Streptophyta > Magnoliopsida > Lamiales > Oleaceae > Fraxinus > Fraxinus greggii. The sequence goes on along the minus strand of CAIGRK010049048.1, from coordinate 8,287 downwards.
TGAGCTGAAGAAGAAGATTGCAATGATACAGCTCAAGGTAATTAGGAATATTTCTAACTCTAGAAGACCTGCGAGGTACATGTGTAGAAAAAGGCATAGTGGAAATAGAAGTGTCCAATTCTGTAGAAGGTAGAGATTTAGGGAACACAAAGGAACTATCATAAGAAACAGAGGATAAATCTTTATAGGGAAAGATGTGTTCATGAAAAACTACATCTCGATATATAAAGAAGTGTGAAGATCAAGATCATAAAGTTTATATCCCTTGACACCATAAGGATATCCAAGAAACATATATATCTACGAGCTCGAGGAGAAAATTTAGAACGGTTTTGAGATAGAGTAGAGGCAAAACATAGGCTGACAAATACTCTAAGATGAGCATAAATAGAAGGTTTGGCATATAAAATTTCAAAAGGGGATTTGTGTTGCAGTAAGGGAGTTGGTATATGATTAATCAAATATACTACAGTTAGGATAGCTTCTCCCTAAAATTGAAGAGGTAAATTAGCTTGAAACATGAGTGCTCTTGAAATATTGAGCAAGTGCTGATGTTTATGTTCAACTATACTATTTTTTTGAGGTGTAGCAACACAACTCTTTTATTGAATAATTCCTTTTTCAGCATGAAAATTTTTCACATCAAGATCAGGGGCATTATCAGTTCAAAATTGCTTCATTTTATCTTGAGATTATGTTTCAACAAGATGATAGAACCATTGTATATATGACTTTGATTCTGATTTATGATGTAAAAGATATATCCACATTGATCTGGAGAAATCATTTACTAAGGTGAGAAAATACTTTGCACCATTTAAAGAAGAATGAGCAAAATACCTTCATACATCGCAATGCACTAACTGAAATGTGTGTAGAAAATGTTTCACTAACACGGAAGGGGTGTCGTTTTTGTCTAGCCGTAGCACAAATAGTACAAAGAAATTCTTTAGTGATTACATTGGAATTAGTACTAGCAAGACCTTTTAAACAAGTGCGAGACAAGTGGCCTAAGCAAAAATCCCAGAGATCAAAACAACTTGAATTTACAAAAGAAGTAGCAAATATAGGAGATTTTACTGGAAACATTGAAAGATTATACAATCCTCATTTTTCTTCACCCATGCTAATCGTCGTCCATGAGATAGGGTCATGAATAAAGCAGTATTGAGATAGAAAAATTAAACAATAACTAGAGTTACGAGTAAGTTTACTTGCTAATAACAGATTAAAAGAGAAGGAAGGAACACACAGGACATTTGTTAAATGATGTTTGTCTGAAATGGAAACATTACCAATATGAGTAACTTGTGCAAAAGCACGAGTAGGTAATTGAACAAAGGAATTTACTTTAGTTATTATAGTGTTGAGAAAAGATATAAACACACCATGTGGTCTATTGCTCCCATATCAATAATCCAGGGAGTATTTGGAAAGGAAGTAGAAGTAGAAGAAAAGGATAGGCAACTATGCTTACCTGTCATATTGCATTGAGACTGAAGTGATGGGGTGAGATTATTAGTCAAAGGAGTGTCAATAGGTGGAGCATTGGCAGGTTTAAGTAAATTGAGAAGCTGATTACATTTTTCTTGAGTGAGTGGCATTGAAGAAAAAAGATTCTGTTCACCAGAAGATGTCACTGAATGAACCTGTCTCGAAGAATTAATTCCCTTACCCTTGCCAGATTTAAAACCAGGAGGAAAACCAACAATTCTGAAGCATTTGTCAGTCGTGTGAGATGTATATTCACATTGAAGAAAATATAATTTTCCTTTTTGAGGACCAGATGGCTGCTTGAATGAACTAGATGAATGTTGAGGCAGAGAAGGACCAGGTGTTGTTTTGCTAACCATAGCAGCAGAGTAAAAATGAGGGGTATAATGACCAATATATCTTTGAGTTTCCTCTTGTAGAATCAAGGAGAAAACTTTGTTGATGGAAGGCAACGGATTAGCCAGCAGTATTTGTCCGCTTATTGTGGCAAAACTCTCATTTAGTCCCATAAGAAAGTGTAGAACATAATCTTGGTGATGATAATACAACAAAGTTTTAACACTAGGATTAGAATCATTAGGTAAAGGGCAATAATTGAAATATTCATCCCACAAGGTTTTGAATTTGGTAAAATAATAAGTCACTAATGACATTCCTTGATTGAGGGCACAAATCGACTTTTTTAATTGAAAAATGTGTGGAGCATTTCCTTGACTAAACATCTCTTCCAGTTCTTTCCACGGATTAGATTCGGTAGCAATATAAAGAACACTAGCAGCAATGTCTTTATTCAAGGAGTTTAGAATCCAGGAACAAACCATATCATGACAATGAATCCATGCTTGATAAGAATGATCAGTTGTAGATGGGGTTGGGAGATTTCCATTGATAAAACCAAGCTTGTTCTTAGCAAAAATGGTCGTGGACATTGATCGCTTCCAAGGATAATAGTTAGATCCATCAAGTACTTTAGTAACCCACACAGTACCAAGACTTTCATTATTTGCCAAGAATAGAGGATTAGAAGAATCCTCAACAGCCATGTTCACTATCAACAAGAAGACTAATCTAGAATGCAGTGGAAGAAATTAGATTAGATTGCTCTGATACCACATTAAAAACTAAGAAGATATAAGAGAGAGAACACAGAAGAATGGAGAAAAATGTAGAGAGAATCGGACTCTCCTTTCTATTATTTTTCTGTTAATCGATCAGTGTGTTTGTACATTGATTTCATTTATAGAAACAACTATCAAACAGCCGGCTACATTTTAACTAACTAATTGAATTTTAACTAATAACTAACACATGTATTCCATCTTATCTTTTCTAACTAATTTCAACAACCTACAACTTCAGCTTCTGCCTCAGCTTCTGTTTCAGCTTCAGCCACTGGTTTTGCTTCAACTTGTTGTTAAGTTGTAACAGAGAAGAAAAATAGAAAAAAGAAGATGAAACTTAAGCTGGAAGAAATAATCCTCATTTTACAACAGTGCAAGGTAAGAAAGGAAAATCTTTATGATAGAATGGGTTTAATTATTTTCGTATAACTGTTGAAAGAATTTACAATTCAATTGTTAGTTTCAGATGTTAGCTTTTATTTTTAAAAAAAAAAGAAGAAGGAAGAATTTGTAAGTGATATCAATTTAATTACAATTGGTATGAGAATCAATAGTTAACTTCTATTTTACTATCTAACTATTATATAAAATTAGACGCTAGAATTTTAGAAAACTTGTTTGATATGTTTATTTCTACAGAATTGAATTGTGTTGGGATGAAAAGAAACCACAGGGAATTGAAATATTTTGGTAAAAAAAGGAGGGTACAGAAATGAAATTGATTGGATAAGTATGTGTAATGTACTTTCATTAGTAAAGAAGTTAAAGGGGAATTGAATAGCCTTTAAATGGAAAAAAAGGAATTACTACCTTTTATTGTCAAATTGCAACCAAAAAGGGTTTGCTATGGTTCCCTGCACACTGGAAAATGAAGAAAAGAAATTGCAGTACTAATAAGTATAGGAGCAGGTGTATGTGGATATTGAAATGGGGAAGCATCATTAGTATTTCAAGCTTATATTTATTACTTTAGGTCAGCCACAACAAAAGGAAAATGGGGGAAGAAATAAATATGTTACTTCGCTACTTATAGGAAAATTGTAATTCGAAGAGAAACGAGTAATGATACAGTTGTTATCTCTCAGGTGACAATATGGATATTAGGACAGCCTACCAACTGAGTTGATTTCACGTACATAGTTCGGTGAGTGGAAAAATTTAATTCAAGTATTAATAAATTAATTATACAACTATATATTCTATGCAATTATGTGAATTATTTGTCCAATTATATGCTTAATGTGGAAATATTCTTTCATTATGATATATGCGGAATTTTAAAGATTGTATATGGATTATTTGTGAATTGGATTGTGAGATATATATAATATTGAGATCAACCAGAAAAATACCCGTGACTATATGCTTATTTTAATTTGCCGAGGGGCTTTGGCCATGTTCTACACTACATCGAGGGGTCTTGACTGTTAAACGAACTTTAACTGAAGGATACTTGTGTAATTGTATAAATTATAGAAGGTCAATTTAGTCTTTTGCTTTGTAATGTTTCAGCCTGTTAGTTTGTATATATACCAGTTAGCACTGTATTTGATCATTCAATTGAAGCTGAAGGATTGCAACAGATTTTCCTCCATTTTTCCTTCATCACTTTTTCATGTTCTCTGCACTTCTTCATGGTATCAGAGCTGTGATTTAAAACTTCCATGCAATGGCAGAGGATTCTAATGTTGCAGTAGATCATACACATTCTTTTGGTGGTTCGTCTATGGGCGAAATGATTGGAGGCAAAAATAACTCATTTCTCAGTCAATTCGTTAATGATCCAGTCAGTCCTTCTATCTCCATTGTGGTGATAATACAGGAATGTAGATTATTTCAGTTATTCTCACCAATGACAACTATTTGACGTAGAGTCGAGCTGTGGTGATGACACTTAGTGTTAAAAACAAGAAAGGCTTCATTGATGGAACAATTGATATGCCGCATAAAGACGATCTTCTTTTCAGTACTTAGAGGAGATGTAATCATGTAGTTTCCTCTTGGATTATCAATTCAATCCCAAAGGAACTCTACCCAAGCGTGATGCACAAAGATTCTATAAGGGAGATTCGGATTGAGCTGTTAGACAGGTATAGCCAAGGCAATGGTACATGGACTATGAATTGAAGAAATAGATCGCTTCGATCTCATAGGAGAGTGGCACAGTTAGCTCCTATTTCAATAGATTTAAAGGACTTTGGGAGGAATTAGATAACTATCAGCCAGATATTAATAGCATCTATTATAAACATGAAGATCAGGTCATGTAGTTTTTGATGGTTCTGGATGATCAATTTCTGCTTTTAGAAGTCAGGTGTTACTAATGGATCCATTAGCTTCTTTGAATAAAGTATTTGCACTTATTTTACAAGATGAAAGGCAGGGAGATGTAGCAGCTAAGAAGCATCAACATTTTGAGGCATCAGCTTTTGCCAGTAAAATTAAAAATGGATCATTTGGAAATCAGAGGCAGCATTTGTTTAATCAGTTTCAGAAAAGAGACGGGCATGTGTACAGCTATTGTGGCATGAAGTGTTATAAACTTAGTGGCTACCCTTCAGGTCATAAATTGGCTAAAGGAATAACATCTATTACCGGTGTTGTTGCTCAAGTCTCAGTTGATAATGAATCTAAGATTGCTAACTGTAATCCTAATGCCACTTTCACTCCTGACCAATGTCAGCAACTTTTTGCAATGCTGGTTCCACAATTACAAGCACAACTTTCTGNAGTGGCTACCCTTCAGGTCATAAATTGGCTAAAGGAATAACATCTATTACCGGTGTTGTTGCTCAAGTCTCAGTTGATAATGAATCTAAGATTGCTAACTGTAATCCTAATGCCACTTTCATTCCTGACCAATGTCAGCAACTTTTTGCAATGCTGGTTCCACAATTACAAGCACAACTTTCTGCAAGTTCTTCCAAACCACAAGATGCATCATTAGCATCATCAGCTATTTCTGAAATAACTGCTTTCTTAGGTAATCAAGCTGGTTATAATGGTGATGCAATAGGAGTAAAATGGATAATAGACACTGGGGCCTCAGGACATATGGTATGCTCCATTAAGTATCTGACTAATGTGACAGCTGAAGCAAATGTATCCGTAAAATTACCAAATGGTGACAATGTGGCTGTAACCAGTGTTGGCACTGTGAAGTTGTCTGATGATTTGGTTTTGACAAATGTGCTTGTGATGCCATCATTTACATTCAACTTAATATCTACTAGCAAGTTAACTTTGAGACATAATTGCTATTTGATTTTTCTATATAACCCTTTTTTGTGCAGGATCTTTTAACATGGAAGATGATTGGCGTAGGTAAACTTGAGGACAGATTATATCACTTCCAGCTTCCTGATCATCAGTCAAATAGCAAATTATTCATCAAATCTCTTCAGTCTACAGCACATTCTGTTAAGCCACCCAGTGTTAATCATGTTGTTTCCCTTAACAATAGCAGTTGTTTCTTTTCTAACCTTCATTGTAATAAAGCTACTAATGTTTCTTGTAACTCTTTAAACAATGGTAATGTCAACAGCAACATTGATGTATGGCATTGCAGGTTAAGACATGTGCCTCCTTTGAAATTGTCTGTTTTGCATTTATTCCCAATATAACATTCAATAAATTCATTCACTGTTCTGTTTGTCCTTTAGCTGAACAATATAGACTCTCTTTTTCTCATAGTGAAGCAAGAGCTTCCAAAGCATTTGACATAATTCAATGTGACATATGGGGTCATTACTCCATTCCTTCCTTAAATGGTTCCCTATACTTTCTCACTATTGTAGATGATTTTAGGACATATCTAATGAGAAACAAGTCTCAGACTAGAGCCATCATTCAGAACTTCTACTCTTTAATCCAAATATATTTTCAAAGCTACATAAAGACATTAAATCAGATAATGGTGCAGAGTTTCTTGTGACTGATTTCTTTAATTCCAAAGGTATTTTGCACCAAGTTAGTTGTGTAGAGACTCCACAGCAAAATGTTGTGGTGGAGAGAAAGCATCAGCATATTCTAAACGTTGCTAGAGCTATTAAGTTTCAAGCTAACCTACTACATAAATTTTGGGATGACTGCATTCTTACTGCCATACACATTATAACCAAAACTCCCACATCTATTCTAGCTGATAAATCACCCTATGAAATGTTCTATCTGGCCACACAATCTTATACTCATCTCAGGGTGTTTGATTGTCTAAGTTATGCAGCCACTTTAAAGAGGAATCAAACCAAATTTGATCCTAGAGCCAAACCATGCATTTTCTTGGGATATCCTTCTATAATGAAGGCTTACAAACTATATGACCTTCATGCTAATATTTCATTCAATTCTAGAGATGTCATTTTCTACGAAAACATATTTCCATTTCATCATTATTCTCTTCTTCAATCACTATCAAACTTTGGTTATCCCCCACAACCTAATCAATCTCTCTTCCCAACTAGTTATGATGTATTTTCCCCACCTCTAGATATCATTTTTCTTGATACTTCTGTCTCTCCTTATCACAGCATTTCCCATTCTGCTCAATCTCCTCAAACTTCTTCATTGACATTCCACTTCATACATCTTCAACTCCTATACGAAAGTTAAAAAGGACCACAAGACCTCCATCCTACTTAAAGGATTTTCACTGTAATATGGCTTCTCAGTGCCTATTTGTCAATCGGACTCTTTGGCAAAATATTCTACATCAGGCATGAGATATCCCATATCAGATCATTTGGCTTATACTTAGTTATCTCATGCACATAAAGAGTATGCGCTGGCCTTATCTACTACATTTGAACCTCATTATTATGATGAAGCATTCTAGTTCCCAGAATAGNAAAAAGGACCACAAGACCTCCATCCTACTTAAAGGATTTTCACTGTAATATGGCTTCTCAGTGCCTATTTGTCAATCGGACTCTTTGGCAAAATATTCTACATCAGGCATGAGATATCCCATATCAGATCATTTGGCTTATACTTAGTTATCTCATGCACATAAAGAGTATGCGCTGGCCTTATCTACTACATTTGAACCTCATTATTATGATGAAGCATTCTAGTTCCCAGAATAGTGTCAAGCTATGGATTTGGAGTACCAAGCACTGGTTTCTAATCATACTTGGGATCTTGTTAAGCTCCCAGCTCATTAGAAACCAGTTGCTTGTAAATAGGTATTCAAGATTAAGCTTAAGTCAGATGGAACTGAATAGAGGAAGAAGGCTTGCCTGGTTGCCAAAGGATTCACTCAGCAGCCAGGTTTAGACTATGAGGAAACTTTCTCCCCATTTGCAAAATTGATAACTGTTAAGACCTTATTGGTAGTAGCAGCTCAGTTGTAGTGGCATCTACATCAGTTCAACATAAATAATGGATTCCTCCATGGAGAATTGGATGAAGAGGTGTATATGTTGATGCCTCCCGGTTATGAGCAGCAGGGGGAGAATGGATAAAACTTGGTTTGCAAATTAAACAACTCCATATATGGGTTGAAACGGGTTTCAAGGCAATGGAATACCAAGCCCACATCATATGTTTTCTCACAGGGATTCAAGCAGTCAAAAGCAGATTACTCATTGTTTAGAAAACATAATGGCTGCTCATTTACCGTCCTATTAGTCTACGTGGATGATATCATTATTGGTGGAAATGATTTGTCATAC
>CAIGRK010048969.1:0-18272 GCA_903798315.1 Fraxinus greggii | reverse complement strand
TAGAAATGGAAGAGTCTGTGCGAATCCGCCGATTCAATGAAATTCCGTCGGCCGAAGAGTTCGCTTCTCTGATTGAACCAAGAAATGTTCCAGCTGTAATATTTCAATGCCCACGAAAACTTTACAAGCGCATAACTTTTTCTTTTTTTCGCGTTTTCTGTTTAATGAAAATATTGTTTTTCTTCGATTAAAGTACTTATCAAGTTTTATTCGAAAGGTATTCAGCGGATGTATTAGGAATTGGAAGGCCTTTTCTAAATGGAACCCCTCGAATGGTGGTCTCGACTATCTGCAGGTCCTCTATATTTATTTGTGTGTATTTACATCTTTATGAGTATTACGAAGAACTCGTGCTTTTGAATTTGTATCAACTATATATACATATATGAAAACCTGTGTTAAGACGTTTCTGGAACACATGGTGCGTGTATGTTTTGATTACAGGGCGAAAAATTTCTGGCTCATGCTTTTTTAGTATCTCAAGGTGCTGAGTTGAGCTTTGAAATAAGGATGAATTAACGTAGACAAATTTTCTGCGTCCGGCATGCTCCTGCATTTCTGTCGCTTTCCAACAGTTTGGATGTCTTATGTTGATATTTGAAATTGATTTAGAAAAGCGTGAAAGCTTAGGATAAGTTTCATCTTTTTCCAATTAGAAGTGCATAATTTGAAAAATTCACGACTGGCAAAATTTTCATTTCATCTGATAAAGTTCCCAGGGAAGGCTTGCAGAACTTTGGCTAGATGGAATGTCAATTTGTTTCAGATGTAGGATGGGAGTTCTTCATGTAACTGTGAAATTGTAATTATTTCTGCTTTATCTGAGTTTTAAACTTGCTTTCTCTGTTTTTGTTTCTTCTAAAATGCCAAATAGGAACTGGTAGGCTCGTTAGTTGTTGAGGCTATGCTGTCCAGATCTGCTCCTGTTTTTTGTGGAGACATTAGAAGTCATGAAAGGGTAACTTTTTGCTTTTAATAAATATTTCTAAAATATGAAACTTCAAACTGCTAGTCTTATTGGATGATTTTTTTCTTCTCATTTTTTCCCCAATCTTGATAGGTTCCTATTCCTTTTTCCACCTTTGCTGGATACTGCAAGGATCTTTTACAAAATGGAGACGCTGTTCAAGATTCTTTTTCTGATTCAAGGAAGCATATGTCAGCATGGCCTGTTTCTGAGCAAAGTAATCCCCTTAAGGGAGAAGAAGCTCCACAGCAAATTTATCTCGCACAGGTAAGATTTTTGGGCACTTAAAATAGTAGGATACTCTTGCATTATTCACTTTTGCATACGTTGATCACAGTATTGTTTGTGTTCTATTTCTCTAACTATTCTTCACCATAGTATTATGGTGTTTCTTACTCTGTACTTATTTTGATCCAAAAATATTCAGGTACCAATCATGAATATTGAGAATGAGGAGAGGGTTCAATTGAAATGTCTTGGAGAAGACATTCAAAAGGTATGTATGTCACACAAGTGCATTTACTCTTTTTAACTTCTGGCCTGACTAATGAGCATGTTATTTATTATAGTTGTATTTTTTGACTCTCATGCAGCCTGCATTTTTGGAGGACAAAACACTGTCATCGATCAATTTATGGATGAACAACGCTCAATCTAGATCTAGCACTCATTATGATCCAAACCACAATCTTTTATGCGTTATTGCAGGATGTAAACAAGGTTTTGGAAATTCCATCCATTAGTACAACTTTATTGACATTATGCATTTGTTTTTAGTTTTTAGCTTTTTCTGTATGTATGTGAATGTGGAAGATTTTGCTTAAGGGTTGCCAAGTACTCTGTACATGTGCTGTCAGTTATTTCTTGTTGTCTGGTAACTAGGAACTGAAAACTCTGTTCAAGTTTGCTGATGAATTTTTAATATAAGTGCAACAAAATTGATAAATTTGATTCATTTAAGCCCATCAATATCCACATTTCGTATATTGATATTGGACTCCGACTTTAATAATTTACAGTTAATTATACATATATCAGGAATCACAATTTCATGTTTGTCGATTTTATAGCAGTGTCAATGATTTGCATGATAGGTTATTGGACACTATAGATCGAATTCCAATATTTAAGCTGTTTCAGTGCTCTATTCTATTTTGGCTATCATTCTTTAAAAATATGAATCTCTCTAATTTTATGGGATGAACTTGTACTATCTTCACATTCTCTATTTTTTAACGTGTTGAAAAGAACGTCATTGCCCATACTTGAAAACAAAGTTACTTATATTTCCATTTGAAGTTAGTTATAGAATATGGAGAATAATGATACCCATATATTTAAACTCATGTTAAAACAATGTAGAAAGTGGAGATCATATTTTAATTTGAAATTCAGGTTATGAGGATCCAAGCATAAAGTTGAGATTTGATTAACTCTGTGCTAAAAGGCAGTGTGACAAACAATGTGAGACAGAGTTATATATTGTGCAGAAATAATTTTTTATGTAATATATTAATAATACTTCTGCACATTTGTTAGAGAGAAATAATATAAATAAAATACCTTTCTATTGCATTTGCTTTATATTATGAATGATTAATGTTGACATCAAAATTGGCCAACAGTTAAGATGTGCACGAATCTCCATGTGTGGTAGATTTTTGGGGACTAACCTGCCTCATCTAAAGTCATGAGTTTTTGGGATAGGATTTGCTTGAGCAAAAGGGGTGAGTGCACGAATTTCTTGCATCTTTCTACCGACACCAAGAATGAGATTGAGAAACCCTCAAAATCAAGGTCTCCAATTCATGCACACTCCTCTTTTGCTCAAGCAAATCCTATTCCAAAACTCAACTTCAACCAAGGCACACCTGATTCGTGGACATCTTAACTGTATGCCGATTTTGAAGTCAAGAATTAATGTGTTTGTTTTGCAAGTTACAGATGAAGAATATTATCTGTGTTACTATTATTATCAGCTTTTCTATGCGTGAAATGTATTTAGGCAATTATACATCTAATCTTGCATATGTGTGTGCATGCTGCTGGTTATTACTAAAATCATTTGTCCTATCAGTTGTCCTGTGGCCACCTTCTGCAAGTCCCTCCTTGTACCCAATGGCTTTATATGGAGAAGCCTCGAATCACAGGTTCGTAACGACCGCTATTTCAATTCTCTTGTTCACTAGTGAAAGTCGCATGTTACTTATCTTTGGAGTTGGTTCCCGGATTAGTTGGATTTTTAAAATTTTTTTTCCTTGTGGTGATTGTAATATTTTTTTCCTCCTGTTCAGTTCCGTTGCTTTAGATAACCCAGATCTCCATCTACATCCAAGGGCAGAGCAGTTAGATAAGTACTCCCAGAAGGTTATTCTCCATGCAGGCGATGCTCTTTTCATCCCAGAGGGCTGGTAATCTTTTTTAATTTTTTTACTTCTGACGGTTTTAAAAATGTACTGCATTATCTCTCTCTCCCTCTCTCTCTTTTGTGGGGGGAGGGGGAGTAAAGAAAATATACTTTCTATGACTGCCATCTTGTTGATGATTGCTTTTTTATGTCCATTTACAAGTTCCATCCCCTTTTGGGGGTGAGTGAAGCTGTAATAGCAATTGCTTATACCAAGTAACATATGGAAAACAATATTTCTTATGCAAATCTATTCACTGAAACCACAGAATGGTTGAACAAGTAGCCAGGCAAGCTTAGGGCACCAGTTTAGGTAAAAAATACAAAGACCATAATCAGGTTGTTGGTTATGTTGTAAAGTAGTACTGAATTGATGATTAGAACAATAAAATGTTGATAATGACTTTTATCATAAACCCTATTCAGAAATACGCGTAGTTACTCCCATCAATTTTATGATATTGATTTCAAGAATTTTATGTATCAACAGATGACTGCAAAAAATTCCTTCAAAAAGTATTTTTGAGATTGCCCGAAACTCCTAATATTACAGGTTTCACCAAGTGGACAGTGGAAGTTTAACTATTGCTGTCAATTACTGGTGGCGGTCAGATGTGATGTCTGGCATGTTAGAGCACATGGATGCATATTATCTGCGCAGAATTTTGAAAAGGTAATTTGTGTCCTTTTCTTTTTGTTATGAGTTAGCTAATACAAAATGAGCTAATTATTCTCTCTCTCTCTGCGTGGTCGCTCGATTCAAAATCAAAGATTGACTGACAAAGAAATGGTACGTGACTTTTATTTAATTTTACGTACAAAGTCAATAATGCAGGGTTCTAATTTTATGCGGCGTTGACTTGATGGTGGCCTATGTTGAACTTATCTGCAATATGTATTTGTTATATGCTTGCAAATTTTAAGTGCTTGTCTAATTTATTTATTTTGATGGATGACTATATTCATAGGTCGGAATATATTAATTAAGGTGCTACTAGGCTCAAACAGGTTGCAGTTACATTAATAGAGGTGTGTGTCACATGTTAGGTTATAGTTATGTGCAAAATTTGTAGTTTGGTTATTAGTCAGCCAGGGAGCAGTGCTTTATGGGACCAAATGCATTGCATAAAAAAATACTTGCTCCTGGTTGAGTTTGGAAGTTATTTAAACACTAAGATAGTAATACATATATCCTGCAAGGAACAAATTAAACATAGAAAAAACTACTTTATTTGACTTGTTTCGTTTTTCTGATGGGATTTTCTCGAGTTGTTAGAAGTAACATTGAAGGAGATGCATTAAGAGATCTACAGAGGTTTTAGCATACGTAACACTAGATCCATTATATGATTGGTGGGAATTGATAAATAGTAGCACTTTCACCGACATTTTACTTGTTAACTGTGAATATTAGAGATTGGGCGGGATCTAAATTAGTATGGATCGAGGCATATAATTTACATGATTGACGGTTGTCTGTAAGATGGATGCTGTCTGTAACTCTTTAAGAAATCGAATCTGTTAAACTGATCCCATGTAGTTGTTGGGATGGGTATTTTTATTTATTTATTTTCACTACAGATTCATAGGGCTGAGAAATTTTGGTTGTCATATAATGAACAAATTTTTGAGCTTTGTTTATGTCAACTGGTTCTTTCCCATGTTCTCCACAATGTTAACATGAAGAATAATGCTATTTGCAGTCGCTCTCTCCCGTAATTGCCCTACGCAGCATACACATGGCGGTTAGTAATTTGATGCATTAATGTTGTAGTTTTTCATTGCCTCATGCATCAAATCACTAACCGCCAATGTATGTCACGTAGGGCGACCGTGGTAGTGTGTGACTGCAAATAACATTATTCTAATATGAATTCATCTTTTTGAGCTTTGTTTATGTCAACTGGTTCTTTCCCATAATCTCCACAAACTATTGTTCCTAGTGAAAAGTTTCATTGTTTTGCCTTTGTGGAGTTTAAGTTCCATGTTTAAACGGAGGTGATTGGATTAGCTTAATCAATTACTTGGGTAATAAAACTTTGTTTTGCTAAATTATACTTTTGGTACTCTCTCTTTTACAGAAGCTAAATACAGTGTTATCTTATTTGATCAGGGCAGGATCGGATGCTGTGCAAGCCATTGACAACTTTGACTAAATTAGCGACTAATGAAGGCAAACAGTCCAATAACGAGAAATCTGGCGAACAGTCTAATAATGAGATTTCAGGTAATTTGTTTTAATTCGTTTCAAATAAGAGAATGCTGGCCACACTTCAAATCTTTGTTTGTTTTGGAACATTCTTCTTTCAAGTGTGATGTGTCTTTAGACTTTGATTTGTTTCAAAGGGAAAAATCTTATGCCTGAGGTCAAGCTAGTAATTTGTTTTGGAACACACTGCTTTATCCATCAGGTTACAGCGACGAAGAGTCAAATGTGGACCGTCAGAGTATTAGTTCAAAAGAGAATAAGCTAAAGCAAAGGTTTATGTTGCGTGAACTGGAACCTCGTGCACTCCTGTCTCTGCAGGAACTTATTTCTTTAGTCCATGGCCATGTCAACCAGTGCCAACGAGCAGAAACCTCATCAAGTCAGTCAGTCAGCAGGGAGAGAGATGAAATCAAGGAAACTGTTAAATCAAACTTATTTATCTTGGAAGAAGATCCAATTGCTCAAATTATTTGGACTCTTCATCCGCTTATCCTTCAAAGTGTCTTTCTTGCCATGGCAGTAAGTTCATACTATCTTTCTGACCTATAAATATCCTCTTTTCTTATATGGGAAAAAAAGGAAAAGAAAAGAAAGAAAAAAAAAAAAACTTGTTTGAGCAGGCTTTACTTTTCTGTATGGTCCTGCATACTCTCTGCCATTTTCATCTTCTTGTCAGAGCATTGTCCCCGTGTACAAATTGTTCAATTCCACATGGATATCTATGAATCAATTAGCTTTCTGCACAATATAGCTGATGAACTCTGGAAAAGAGACGTAGAAGGTTATTAGAGCTTCAGTGTCCGTTTGGCATGGAAACCACTGATAATGTTTAAAGATGAAAATTAAGTAATATAAGGAGAAAAACTTCATTCTTGAGAAAGACCTTGATGACCTGAAATATAGTATTTTTTTCCCAGCTGTATTCTAAATTTGGGATATGGATGACTCAGTAGCACACAGGTGGTATTCCACAAGCTAAAATCAATAACATTATTGACATGATTATCCTTATTAATAATATGTAAAATCTGGTAAATAATGCTTCATCTTCTGGAATCTTAGATAAAGTATTTGACGAAATTGTTGATTCTTTTTGTCTGAAAACCATTTGTTTGCTTATTTCATTGTCCTAGTTGTTTTCTTTAATCTCTTGAGCTTGGGTTTGCTACTTCTGCCATGTTATTTCTTGAAACTTGTTGCATAAGTATACAGTTTCTGATAAATTAATTGGATTGAAGCTGCCCCTGTTGTTAATTTCTGTCTTGTTCTTGCCTCCAACCTCCACTAAGCCGATTGCATTTTTCCAGCACAATTTCCCAAGAACTTTGGAGGCTTTAGTATTGCATGCACTCACACCCGTGGGTACTGAAGTTCTTACTAGGAAATTGGAGGAGATTGATAAAATGACTACAGAAGAAGATCGGTACTTATATGTTTATTCATTTGTTCTTTCTAATCTCTGTAAAGGTTAGAATTTTGACTTTGGATCTATATGTTGTGATGCTTACAGAAATCAATTCTACCAGAAGTTTTACAGCGTGTTTGATAACCAGTTTGCTGCCATGGATGTTCTTCTGAGTGGAAAAGAGGCATTTGCAAGTCAGGTATTCCATCAATTTCTTCTGTTTTCTTTAATTTTTACTCCCCATGCCCTGACAAAACCCTCAGTGATCGGGATGGAGAGAGTTTGGTGATTCATTGGTTTTATAGAAATTTTGTTTTTGCGAATTTGGGGGCAGAAATGAGCTCTTTCTATCTAGCATGCATAATATCAACCTAAGAGAGTTTCTGATTATTACACAAGCTGAGGGAAGATTTGGAATACTTGGAACTTTGTTTATTTAATTGATTAATACATTCCATTTCTTGTCCCAACATCACATCACGGCTTCAACTTTCACGCTTTCTTCTCCTGTCTTTTTGTGTCAATGTGTGGGCACTGAACGAGTTATCTGCCATCTGCATCTTTTCTTGTGATTTTCATCCTCATAATCAACACTTGATCAAACTCTATGAAAAATCTTAAGCTTTTCTTGAATTTCTGAATTTAATACTGCAGCTTCCGTAATATATAAGCTAGATAAAAGGTGTTTTGATGGAGTAAAGTGCATTTTATGACATGATTGAAGTAACTCTTATTAAGTATTCCTTCTTGCAACAGGCATTCAAGAATGTTCTGGATCAGTATTTGGGAAGTGCTAAGTTTAATGGACTAGAACCATCAATTGGACGAGACATCAACTGACACCAACTTATTCTTAAAAACATTGATTGCCTCAGTAATCTCGTAACTGCAAATCAATTCAAATCGACAATGGTGGTTCTACTTTCTTGGTTTCGAAAGACACCCGTGTTTCCTTCTGTAATAGAATATGAGCCCCATATAAATTTTGCCATTGCATTTCATGCTTTTCAGTCCCATTCTTGCTTTGTATGATTTAAAATGCAGCTATGCTGAAATGTTCAAGTATCTTCATATTATAACCAGTTGTCTAAATTGTATATTTTAATTGGCTAGTTATGTCATTTGAAGTAATTGATTTCTATACTATTCATGGAGAAGCACTTCCTACGTGAAATCACTGTTTCTGTCATATAACAAAGAAAAATCTTAGCCTTTTGCAGTTTTGGTATCATATTTGTTTTCTGTCCTTTGAGAAACCTTGAAGCCTTCTACTCGTTAAAAAAATGGCATTGCTGATGGAGCAATGACGGTTATGCAGATTGGAGGCAAGATGATGATGTGAAATTGTTTAAAGAATAGAGTCGTCAAACTTCAAATCTAACACTGACATGGAATTTAATAGCTCGGCTGTTTATTGTCCATTTTTTGATGCATACAAGAGGTGTTAGGGCTTTGTCATAAAGTTGCAATGTGCACTTCAAGATGGTCGAGACATGTTTTTTATCGACCTGAACATCTTTCCTTCATAAGAGTGGTGTGATTTCAGTAGAGCAAGTTACAAGAAGGGATACACCAAAACTAACATAATTCCTTGTGTTTGTTTAACATTTAGTTGCTTCATATATTTAGCAATTTATCAAATAGAATGTTGAAACAGATTCACTTGCTTGATCTCAAATTTATTGAGAATAAGGTTTAGTTTGTTCTTATTATACATGATGACAGCTATTCTGCTATGGACTGTTCTAGACTTATCTGGTTCATTGTGTTGAGAAACTAGTGGCTTACTGCAACAGTTTGGGTCTTTGTCTTTGGTAGGTAATTGTTTTTTTCTTTGGTTATTTTCTTGGCCACTTGGCTTACCCTATTCATTATCAACTCCTAAAATCAGTGAAGTAGTGAGAATATACTTCTCTCTCAAAGTAGTCCTTTCTTTCTTTAGTTTCCTTTTTCATTTTGTGTGGGGCCAATGAATATTATGTTGAATGGAACTTGGATATTTGCCTTGCTCTTTATTCATTGCTGTGGTGATACTCATATGGAAAAGTGAGAGTACTGACTTGCACAAGGATTTGCAGAAGGGAAAATTGATAAAAGCAAAGAAAAGAAGGTTTGGCAATTATTTAGCTTTGGAAGAAAGAAGCAAAAGGAATAAAAGGTAGGTCAGGATTGTAAATTTGTGCGGGCCCGACTGTGCCTAGAGCCGGGCTTACCTGGACCAGAGCATGTATGACTGTAGTTAAAAGGAAAGCAAATAGTGAAAAAGCTAGGCCCGGCCCAAATCTGGACCGGGAGGAGGAAATGGAATATAACCTTTTTGCTTGTTCGGTTGTGCTGCTGAGAAAGAAAGAAAGAGGCCGTCTTTGGCCTAATCTTAATTGTGTGCTTAACTTTGAGATGCTGAATGTACATCTTGCATCTAATGTGCTTATTCTGGCTTATTTACGATTCTTATCGTTTCTTCAAAATGTTGAATATATGAGTCACAGTTCCTTTCAGATTGGTAGTTGTTTAATGAACCCTAAGACGATGAACTCATGTTTATTGTTGTATTCGAATTGGAGACTCGGACCATACTTGGCCTAAGTAATATAAACTTGAATAGGGATGCACTGAGAACTCTAAGACGACTACTGTATAATTTAAGGAGGTTTTGTAGTTGAGCGAGGATATTCATTGTTCTTTTTGGGTTATGGTTCGTTACATGATCATTTTCAACTATATGTTTACACAATAAAATATTTTACGCGTTTAACGATACATTCTCTTAAAAATTACGGTCCAACTCTTTTTTCTATCAAAATGGTTGTTAAACAAGTACTAAAATCTTTTGAAAAATAAAAAGTGCCGGCCGGCATTTTTCCCGGATTTGTTGGCCGATTCGGTGTACACATTCAGAAGTCAGTCTAGTAGTTGGGATCGTAATTTTTGAGTAACACGTTTGGATGGAGACATGACTAAATCACCATGCGAAGCCAAACGGAAGGGCAACTTCTACAATTTTGCGTCTCTTTCACAGCCGTTGACATTTGTAACATCTTTAATTTTCTCGTACTTTTTCTCTTTTTTGACCTATTACTATTAGCGTCTTGTACCTCCAACCCCCGGACCACCATTATCTAAAACTCGCATAAACACACTCCGCAACAACTTTTTTTATACTAACACTTGGATCCGGTTTTACAGCCTCTCTATTCCTCTTTAGATTCATCAGTACTCAATATTAGGATAATGTCGTACAATTTTTATTCGATTATTTTACAAGTTTCAGACGGTAGACGAAGACAAAGTGTATGGACTCTTTATTACGTGATAGTACGTTTTGATTGGAAATATATGAATACGTTGTATCGGTTAAAAATATTTTATCGTGGAGCTAAAGTCAAAATAACTATATATCATCAATATAAAATTGCGACTTTCTTATTATTGATACAAACCTAGCTAAAGTTTTGGGGGTTTATCCAATTTAGATTTGTAAAGACTTCTAGAAATTTAAAAAGTCTGATTATACGTGTAAGTTTTTTTATAACTCCATTAAAAGATTGAAGTTACGCAATATAGATTTTTACGAACTTTTTAAAAGTTTTAAGAAGTTTTAAGATATGGAATCAGAACTTTTTAAAGTTTTTAAAAGTCTCGACCACTCACGGTGTCAATTTAAAATATTTTTATATATGTCTTTACTTTAGGGTACTAAATTTTTGAAAAATAAGTACAAAAAATAAAATTTCATAAATTGTCTCTTTCATCCCTAGATTTTGAGACTTTTACAAAAGAAAAAAAAAGTCTTTTAGAGCATGTTCAGTAGAAATTAAAATCGGATTAAAATTGAAAAATTAGCCGTTATTGTTGACTTTTATTAGACGAGTGAGACCCAATAACGGCCATATTTTCAATTTTAATTACTAGCGAACATGCCCTTAATACGTGTTCTTATGTCATTTCATTATTCTTCATTTATCTTCTCTTCTACAACCTAAAGCCATGATTAAAATATAATATTTCTCTTTTCTTATATTTATTCCTTTTTCGCCTTTTTACTTTTTTTTTTGGTCATCCTTTCTCCTTATTTTCTATAAAAAAATTATAATTGTAATAAGAAATTCTTATAACATTTTTCTCTCTTCTTCAATTTTTTTTCAAGAAAAAGATCAATTAATGATGAACATTAGAGAATTCTTTATTTTTTTCCATCAAAAAGTACTCCAGTATCAATTTTTTTTTTTTTGTATTTAGTTATTTATTTATCTAATCAAGGTGACTTAAAGTTTTTATTTTTAAATTTTTCTTTTGATTACATGAGAGAGGTGATGGGGATGGGCAAGAGTATCGAATCTCCACCTTTCGGAAACTTCCCACTGGTGCCTCTATACCAAAGTGAATTCCATTTTAAGTTAAAGTACTCAAAAGTCAAATGAAGCCTAAAAAAGTTTTTAAATGAAAAATTTTAAAAAAACTTTCATTAATTTCATACAAATTTATAAGTCTATGAATTCCACAAAATTATATATACATACATACATACATACACACACACACTTGTAAATTGTTTAGACAATATATTTTTTTGAACCTCTTGCGTAAAGAATATAAACTAACAAATCTTAAAAAAATTAATTGTTAAAGTTCAGAAAAATCTTGATTTTATTGCATCATCTAAAATTAAAAACAGTACCCTAAGAGTTCCAAAAAAAAGAAAAATGTCATTACACCGTAAACAGCAACAACAATTCCTTTTCTGATATTATCGAAGCCGATTTCAAGTCCGGATAATTACGGTAGATTGGTAGCTATGGTGCTATACCATCCTTAGTTATAGGGTTCCGCAAGTTCAAAGGTTTGATGCTTCAACAGTGTGTGATCATGGTCATATGTAGAGAACTCTACGTCCTCAGCGAACGATAGCAGGTCCCTCCCATACACTCCACCACTACCGCCACCACACTGGTCACCAGTCAACCCCAAAAAATCCCGAGTCAAGCCGTCGAATTTTTGCCACGTGGCAAGATTCCCAGCTGCGAATGCCAGGTACTCCGGTGGTTCGGCCCCTGTGGTGGTCACTTGCCTCATAGTGCTCATATCCAACTGGGTCATGGTAGAGCTCAAGTGACCAGCAGAATGTGCACCTATAGTGGCTGCTTTTTGGAGCAATGCAGTGGCTGAGAGGGCTGCCACGCTGGCACTGGTGGATATTGCTGATTGTACGCTGACTTGGTAGTTCTGGAAGGGTGACGCCATTAGATTCTTTTGAGAATCTTGATAAAATGGTGAAGAGATCACGGGAATGTGGGTGGTTTCAGGTTTGATATGGAGTTGGTTTTGGCTAGGGTTAGGGTTTTGAGGCGGGTTCCAAGGGTTTAGGGGGGTATGGGGTGGTGGGTTTTGGAGGGGGCGCTGTTGGGATGAGAAGAGGTATAGAGGTGGAGGAGGACTGTGTGGGCGGAGATGGAAAGGTTGGCCATTAGGGTTTGATGGTGGTGGTGGTGCCGCTGCGGCGAGTATGGAGTTTGCTGAGATTCTTGCAGTTTCTTCAGCTAAAGCATCGCAGAATGCTCTGTGGGTTACGAAGCTATCCTTCCTGCATAATTTTACACAGAACAACAGATATTTATTTTCTTGAAAAAGAATACATATTAACAGTTTAATATTGAAAAAATGTTTTTGTGAATAGAACACACAAATATTGCATATATTTGGGACCATAATTCATTATTTTCTACTGACTTGAAGCAAAGCTGCAAAAATGAAATAACATTATAATTTCGATGACTAATTAATAACATTATTAGCGCTTCAGAGTACATGCAAATTTCAGAACTACAGTAATACCAATATTCTAAAAGACGTAAGGCGTGGAGGTTAAGGCTTTAGTCTTGCGAACCTATGCGTGCTTATGATGCCTAGGCATAATAAGGTAATGCCTATTTTAAATAAATAAAATACTGCATCCTTTGAAAATTTATAGGAAATTCATACATATTTCTCAAGTCATGTCCAACAAAAACATAATTCTCAAAACTATAAATACTCCAAATTAATAATACTTTGCTAGTGGACAAAGCTTTTGTTTGGAATTATTTTCTTTTTAACTTTTAGCAATGGTTGAACAGTTCATTAAACTGTAATTCAAAACAAGAAAATACTACTAGCCAAAATAAAAAGGAGCATGACTTTTTCCACACAGGCTCACCTTAGACGTACGTCAACTTAGAGTTGTCTGTATATTTTTTCATCTAGGCACGAGGGAGGCGAGGCGTTTTCTTCGAACCCAAAGATGTTACACTGCGTAATGTGCGTAATGTTTGTGCATGCAGTGTGAGTACAAATATACCACCGATAACTGCCTAAAAGTGTGTACAAATTCATGTGTCGTAATGATTAAAACTTCTAGAAAATAGAGCTCATGCAATAAACGAAGATAATTGTATGTTCAATTTCAACTAAAAATCAGAATTTGTAATACTTTGTAAGAAAACGACTCCAGTCCACATACCAGATATTTGTGCAGTTTATCAGTTTTTTTATGTCATATTTTCAGAATCTTTACTGGGATTCAACCATGAACGTTCTAAGATATTCCAGCTTCTATAACATTTATATTGACCGGCACCCCTCTCTCGACCGTGTAATGAACATGTAATTTTTACTTACAGGATTGAAGACTCGACGAACAACTTAAGACTTGACGGTGCAATGACAAAGGTTTGAACATAAGCTTACTTTACATAAAACGACTTGGACACTGCAATAAAAATGATTTTCTACTGATGATTGGATGCTACCCTCCCAAAACAACCTATTGATCAGGTTTATGGTTTTACTCCACAAGCCAAACATAAAAGCTCAACTTAACTACTAGTTATTGCTATTCCTGAATCTTGAATAGAGGAAAAGGCCAATAATTTTGGCATTTAGGCTAATTGCTGTACAACATTAAAGAAAAGAAATTTCTAATATGCTTATTATCTTCCCGCTCTTTTCTTCGAATTTTTTTGTTGTATGCAACAATAGTATGCGCGTACTGATTATTTTGTGGGACAAAATGAAACCTGCCATGTATTGAAGTCACATGTATATACATGCAGGGCTTACTACTGTAACAAGAGTAACAACAAATTAAGTCTTGTCTCGACTAAACATGTTTTTCGACTCAGTTCAGTTCAGTGCAAAGAACAGTCACGAAACAATATTTAAAACCCATTAAAGAACCGAAAATTGCCATAAAATCATGTATCAATAGACAAGGGAAAATTGACAACTCCAAGGAAAAAATAGAGGGTACACTTTATGCAAGTCAAGAAAATAAAACCAAAGGTAGAGAAATTTAGAAAAAAAAAAAAAGTTCAAGCGATCATTCATACCTGGAGAAAATGGTTCCACATTCACATCTATATTCTCTTGTTCCACATGTTTTAGAATGAGCTCTCCAATCTGATTGAACTGCATAAATCTTTGAACATTTCTCACATTTCCATTTCTTCTCCCCGTGTTTTCTGCAGTAATGTTTCTTTATTCCTGTAAGATCTCCGAGAGCCCTAGACGGATGGTGATGAACACATGTTGGTTCAGGGCATACATAGGCTCTTTTTCTGTTATCTGTGCTGTTTCTTTGCTTCAATTTCCATGGAAGATTGTGCCCTCTTCTGTGGAGTTGAAGGTTTTGATCTCTCTGAAAGCCCTTGTTGCAGATCTCACAAACAAATCTGTTGGTAGCCAAAAGGGTTTTTGGAGATAGTGCAATCACTTCAGCATCAGGATCTACGCCACCATGTTGTACATAAAAATAAACTAATTAAGCCCTAATTCCTTCTTAAAAGAAGCATAAGAAATAAAATGAAAATCGAAAACAAACGTAGCACACACATAGACGTCGACCACTTGCCGTTACAAGTTTTAACTATAATTAGAGAAGAAATGTACAAGTTTTTAAGTACTAAATATATTAATTAATTAAGTAATCCAATAAAATTTACCTGGATTTCCAGGGAGGCTTCTCTTCTTCTTGATTTTCTGTGGTTGATTTGGAACAATACTGTGGGTTTTTAGTAGCACTGAATTTAAGCTACCATAGTCATGAACCCTAGGGCCAGAAGAAATAGTGCCTTCCTCAGACTTAGAATTAGTAGAGCTGGACATGACAGAAGGAAACATGTCTACTGAGAATTCAACAATCCAACTTTAGATTCTTGAATTATATACCCTCAACTACAAAAACACAGCCCTGCGGAAATAGCTAATCCCTGCTTTAGAATATATAACTAAAGTTGATAATTTTCAAAACGCTAGCGTTATCATTCTGAACATCAGATCTTTTTCATTTCCGACTCGTGAATAGATTATGATGATGCTGATGCTGATGCTGATTACTTGTCTGAGAAACTCTACATAAATAATTGAGATATCTCTTTTCCAAACTCTCTCGAACCCTCCATGCAATCAGAAATATGAAAAAAGAAAGCAGAAAATATAATGGTTTTTAATTTCTATAACACCTCCCCACTACCCAATAATTATCTCTCCTTTTGAATCTATCAGCCTGTCTATATGTGTAAATAAAGAGAAAAGTATGAAGAAATTATCAGTAGGAAGAAACGGCTGCATGAACGTGATGATTACACTTGCAGACTAAAGTAGAAAGGGGGTGGCAAATTCAAGTACTTATAAAAAAATATGCAAAATATATCCGCAAGAGAAATGGCAAGAAAAAGTTAAGAACCACGAAAATAGTTGCCTACTTAAGGAAAGAACAAAAAAGAATCCTCCCAACCCTACTTTTATTGAATTTATCAGGCATAAATTCTAATTAATTATTTATTTATTTCAATGAAATTTTTTTCCATTGGACCCCAACTTATTCCTCGAGTAGCAGATATTTTCCAAGGAAGCAAGTTGGTCCTCAACTTTTTCTTATAGCTGCAAAATCGGTCCCCAATCACACGTGTTGATTAAAAAAATATTTTGGACCATTTTCATCATCACAAACTGACTTTGCAACTATAATGAAATATTGAAGATCAAGTTGCTCATTTTCAAAGACTGGAAGTTACTTGCTACTCGAGCAATACTGGGGAAAGATATATTCATTCTTTTAAGAACTTTCTATCTTTTACTTTATTCCTGTTATGAAACACCCAAATCCTTAAAAGGGGTTATGATTTGAATGGAATTATATTATTGAATGGATGAAATTCTAAGAGTAGGCTGGAGACATTGAGAAATTTAAAAAGCTATATAAATGGTGGTAAAGCCTAAAGGCAAAGCAATGCAACTGATAGTAGCAACTGCTATATAATTGAATTATAAGTAACTTATAAAAAGTTCTAGCAATTTAACTTTAAAGTGTGTGCAGATTTAAATTATTTTGGGTTAAAAGCTCGACAAATGGACTTTTGACATTGATGACAGTATTTACAACATTCAAACACAAGACATGCAGAAATTTAAACTTTTAAGTGATACTGAATTTACTTATTTATGTCTTATCTTCTATTACAACAAAAGTCGTAATGATTTTCTTTTCATCTATGGTGTTATCTTATTTGAGGCAGATAATGATTGAGCTAAGGGATGCTAAAGTTCTTATATTCCTGATGACACTAATTGTGTCTATGGAATTGAGTCAAAAAAAATTAATGTTCACATGCCATTCACAAAGTGAAATCTATAGTATATACCTCGGATTTTGGAAATCTTAATATTTTTTTTTTATTATTTGAAGATGGTTTTTCCCTTCTTTTCTTTTGTGGTATGCTTGATATTTCTCTCACTAACATATAGTGAAAGTTCCATACCCAAACTCCACCATAGGGATTTCTAATGTCCCCTTCTTTTTCATATTCCAAACCTAAATTCAAAGGCATGGATAGATGAAGCACGGTGACACTCTTAGATGACAATGAAATTTAAGACGAGAAAAGTGTGCATTGAATATAAAACTACGTTTAAAAAGTATTTGAGAATATTGAAGAGAGATCATTCAATAATATATTTATCCTTAAGAATCCTATGTGTTTTTTTCTTATCATGTGAACCACTCGGGTATAGCTTTTTATTTGAGAATATTCATGTTCTTTTTTCATTTTTTGCTTTTGGAGATAAGATGAGGTTGATGTTTCACATGTTACCTTTTGCAGTAAAAAAGAAACATATCATGTTACTAATAAGATAATACACTTAACTGAGTTGACAAAAACTATGTACACATTATGAGACGGAAATTGAAGTCAAGATTCACAACACATTTGGGACATTGACGAGGACATAAATTGTATCTTCTCTTTATGCATATTCAACATTTTTACAATTATATTAGATACAATTAAGAAGGAAATATATGTGAAAGCATTTATTTGGCACCGTGTCTAGTTTACATATGAAGTAAATGTCACGAAAAAATTGGTACGAGTGAAAGATAAGAAAAAAAACAAGATTTTTGCTTTCTATTTTCTTGTGTGTACAATCCACCTCACCATATAAACATACATCAACTTATGATTTTATCCTTAGCATCACGTGTAAAATTGTGCTCGATTGACAATGGTATCAAAGCATAACACCATGAGCAAAATTTCATTAAATGGGGATTGCGAGAGTTGATCCTATTGAATTGATCTTAAAATGTAAATTATTCAAGAAAAATATATGTTGATGATCATTTAAACTTTCAACATTAACATATATTGAATCTTGAAACTCCATTTTAAAACGTTAAACTCACAAAAAATTTACAGCCTTTATTCTAAGTGTGTATTCGGGAGAGATTATTTGAAGTGAAAATGATTTTTTTTAGTGAATGTATGGTAAAGAGTTAAAAAAAAAAAAGTTGTGGGTTCACATTTTAAATTCTTTCATGATGAGAATGCGTAATTAAAATTGAATTCGAGGAAAATGATTTTCAAATAGACGCGCCAAACAAACCCTAAATGTTAGGACTAAAAACACTGAAGAAGTTATGATTGCCATCTCTCTGAAATTTCAACTTTTTTATTACAATAATTTTGTTTGCAATTGAGTAATATGAAAGAATATCTATATGGGCCCATTCTTTTATTCACGGGTCTTCTATTGCCAGATTCTCTTTCATGCATTTTCTTCTTGTTCTTACCACGAGTAAAATATTATTAAGCCCGGCTTGGTTTCCATTTTTTTTTTTTTTTAAACTCAATTCAAAATAATATTTAGTTTTAACTACATATTTCATAAGATCCACAACTTTTTAAACGTACGTTCCATCAATTTTTATCTTATTCACGGGTCTTCTATTGCCAGATTCTCTTTCATG
>CAIGRK010048899.1:0-10503 GCA_903798315.1 Fraxinus greggii | reverse complement strand
CAGTCATGGAAAATAGGACAGTCATGAAGTAGCTGATTCTCAAGCATGGATATATGCAATGAAGGAGGAGCTTAAGGTGATTGAAAAGAATGGAACATGGATGCTGGTTGACAGACCAAAAAACAAGAATGTGATTGGAGTAAAGTGGGTGTATAGAACCAAAATGAATGTTGATGGTTCTATTAACAAGTTCAAGGCTCGGCTAGTTGTGGAAGGCTATGCTCAGTAATATGGAGTCAATTTTACAGATAAATTTGCTTCAGTGGCTAGGTTTGAGACAATAAGGTTGTTGTTTGCCATTGTTGCTCGAAAAGTATGGAGGATATACCAGCTGGATGTGAAATCTGCCTTCCTAAATGGACACTTGAATGAGGAAATCTTTATTGAGCAACCTAAAGGCTTTATTATAGATGGAAAGGAGGATAAAGTGTACCTATTGAGGAAAGCTTTACATGGTTTAAATCGGGCTCCAATAACCTAGTACAGCAGGATAGATGAATACTTGAGCAGCCTTGGTTTCATCAAAAGCATCAATGAACAAATACTTTACATTAAGCAAGTGGAGGAAGATTTGATCATCATATCTTTGTATGTTGATGACCGTCTAGTTACAGGTTGTAATGTAGCATTGATTGAAATGGTGAAGGATGAAATGAAGAAGGCATTTGAGATGACAGACTTGGGAGAAATGAAGAACTTCCTCGGAGTGGAGATTGAGCAATCAAAGGATGGAATTTTTGTTTGCCAAAAGAGGTATGCTAAAGAGGTGTTAAGGAAGTTTAACATGGAAAATTGTAAGCTAGTTAATACCCCTTTAGTACAGAATTTAAAGCTGATGAAAGAAGATGGAGCAAAGAGGATTGATGAGAAGATTTACAGAAGTTTAATTGGCTGCTTGTTATATTTAACTGCCACCAGACCTGATATCAAGATTCAGGCATGTGAAAACCATTTCCAAGCTGCCAATAGAATGCTGAGATATATTAGAGAAACAGAGGAGATGGGGATCAGCTATAAGAAATCAAAAACTCTGCTTTTAACTGGTTTCACTAATAGTGATTGGACAAGATCAGTTGATGATATGAAGAGCACTCCTGGCTATGCTTTCTATGTTGGTTCAAGTATTGTTTGCTGGAATCTAGTTAAGCAAAAAATAGTGGCACAATCAACTGCTGAAGCAAAATACATAGCAGCATCAGAGGCAAAAAATTAGGCTATTTGGCTTAGGAAAATGATGGATGATCTGAGGCATAAACAAGCTAAGGCAACAACTGTCCTTTGTGACAACCATTCAGTAGTGGCTATGGTGAAAAATCCAGTGTTCCATGGAAGGACTGAGCATATAAAAATCAAATACCACTTCATTAGGAAAGCTCAAGAAATAAAAGAGGTGGAGCTGAAGCATTGCAGTTCTTGCTGACATTTTAACCAAAGCTTTGCCTAAGGAAAGATTTGAAACATTGAGAGAATGTCTTGGTGTTTCCAACAAAAGTGTCAAGGAAGAATGTTGACAAACGGGTGACACTTTTATTGTCAACAAACAAATGTTTTTTGATATGATTTGTCCTATGTATTTTGTACTCAATTGTAGCCTAAATTATATATTATAAGTTAAGCAAGGTAGNAGAAATAAAAGAGGTGGAGCTGAAGCATTGCAGTTCTTGCTGACATTTTAACCAAAGCTTTGCCTAAGGAAAGATTTGAAACATTGAGAGAATGTCTTGGTGTTTCCAACAAAAGTGTCAAGGAAGAATGTTGACAAACGGGTGACACTTTTATTGTCAACAAACAAATGTTTTTTGTTATGATTTGTCCTATGTATTTTGTACTCAATTGTAGCCTAAATTATATATTATAATTTAAGCAAGGTAGGACCTGAAACAAGCAAGTATGCAGCCAAGTATGGTTGAGTTGTAGTAGGTAGAGTAGTTGGTAGAAAAATACTTTTGTAAAGTACTAAAGAATGGCTATATATTCTAGCCACGTAACACCAATGTTTTATGATTGAAATCTCTACCTTTCCTCCTCTTTGTTGTTTATAATCCATCATATGTACTATAAATCTGTAAAATGGAATAGAGATATGAAAAACCTTTCAGCAATTATCTTAAATGTTTGTGAGAGCTAAGATGTCAAATTCAGAAGTGAAAAAAATGTTATTTGACTAACTCCCCATCTCCAAAACAAGTTTTGTCCAAAAATTTTAGCTGCTGACTAATAAAGTTGTCTGATTAATACGTGTAAAGTTGTCTTTGGATTCCTTTACATCATTCTTGCATTATGAAAATGATTATAACTCAACACAAAGACTTTATTTTATGAACCATTTTCTTTGAAAGTAAAATTTCAAAATTTCACTTCAAGATTTCTACAAATTTTCATGGATTTGAAAAAAAAAATGCACATAGATCAGGTTAGAAACTCCGATTTGTGAACCATTTATTTCGTTTGTGCAGATAAGTAAAGTAGAAGGAACAACATCAATCCTTTCATCGATTGGATAATTATGGGCAATGTTCCTTTATTGTAGTTGCTCGTGTCTCATATATCGATTTCTCAACCACATTAACTTCTCTAGTATTCTTTTTTATCGGGAGCAATATGAGGCTAAGACGATACATCCTAGAGCATATATGTCTTGCTACTGTGAGAAATAACTTATCAACAAAATATGTATGACATGTTGAACAAAAAATAAGGTCAGAATGCATGTCCTTTTGACTCTATGACCATGCTATGGCACGGTCACACTCTATACTGAATTATCCCAGTGCATCCACACCATGATGCGCACCGATGATAGATGTCAGCTAGGCACTGTACTCGCCACCAAGACTAAATTTGACATGCTACGACTATAATGAATTTAGAAAATTGGATCCCACTATAATAGGGATTAAGCCAACATAAAAAGTATTATGTTTTCCTAAACATATACATATGATGTGAACTAGAGACCACATGTCCCTCTAAACACACATTAATCAAAATAAAGTGTACGCAACTCGATCTCAATATCCTTTACAGAAAAACTCCTAAAATGCACAAATTTTTTGCAAAAGATACAGTGATCCCTATTGAAATTTGGTTTAAAGAGAGAAAAATATGTTAAGTATGAAACTATGAAAAATGTGAAAAATGAGTTTCGTGTCAATTTTGACCAAATATCTGGACTTGATTCGATAGTCAAATTATAAGAATAAATTGAATAACTTGATCTACTCGTTGAGGAGATGACTGTGGTATATTTGAAATTTAAAAACCAATTCCGGATGAATAAGAAATTGTGGTCCAAAGTTCGAGGAAAAATCAAATTTTCAGCACTTAAGACAATTGACAGGCAAGCGACAGCAAAAGGTCCGACCTTTGGTAAAGGTTACTAAGTTTTGGGCATGACTTTCTATTCACAACTTCTCATCTTCTATAAATAAGACCCTTTAGACGTCATTTACTTCATCCCAATCCTA
The DNA here is from genome assembly GCA_903798315.1 of Fraxinus greggii. Classification (NCBI taxonomy): domain Eukaryota; kingdom Viridiplantae; phylum Streptophyta; class Magnoliopsida; order Lamiales; family Oleaceae; genus Fraxinus; species Fraxinus greggii. The sequence continues at coordinate 7,036 of CAIGRK010048899.1, read as the reverse complement.
CGCAATCATAATATAATTAAAAATTCATATTTCATTAGCCAAAATTCTGGATAAAAATCTATTTTTCATTTCATTCAAAAGGAGTATAAAAGCCATCTTTTTGGTCCACCGTTTTTGTGTTATGGAGTGTTACAAACACAAAAAGGTAGTTGTTGTTTATTTGGAGTTGATTGTCATCATCTGTAGGCACCATTGCAAGGCAATATTGGTGTTACTTTGTCCATTTTCGTTAGTGTTTCAACTTTCATTTCTTTGGTGTTTATTAATCAATTGCTCGCCGTTACTATGTCCAATTTTCGTAAGGCTGGTAAGTTCAATTTGTTAAAGAAATAACTCAAATCCATTTTAAAAACAAACAATCTTACGTTTGTGTAACCAGAAATGAATACAATTAATAACACCGATACTACTTCGAATATGGGAACTTTGGAAAGTATTGTTCCTAACTTAGTTCCTACCGTTGTGATTCCTCCGGTTGTGGATGCCTTCTTACCGTTCATCTAAACTCTACTTCACATTTTAGTGGTGTTGATTTTAAGAAATGACAAAATAAAATATTGTTCTATCTCACAACCCTAAACTTGGCAAAATTCTTGAATGAAGATGTACATGCCGTACAAGAAGGAGAAAATAATAAGGCATCGTTGATATTATTGGATGCTTGGAAACATTCAGACTACTTATGCAAGAATTACACACTACATGGGTTGGACAACACATTGTATAATGTGTACAGTTCCATGTAGTCTGCTAAGAAACCATGAGAATTCTTGGAGAAGAAATAAAAGACTGAAGAAGCAAGTACTAAGAAGTTCATCCTGAGAAAGTTCTTGGACTACAAAATGGTAGATTTAAAGATGATCATTAGTCAAGTACATGAATTATAGGTTATTCTCCATGAAATTCATGCCGAGAACATGTCTCAAAGTGAATAATTTCAAGGGGCTACAATTATCGAGAAACTTTCACCCATGTTGAAAGACTTCAAGAATTATCTCAAGCATAAGTACCATGAGATGGATATTGTAGAATTCATCGTCCAGTTAAGAATTGAAGAAGATAACCGATAGTCGAACAAATATGTTGGAAGTCAAATACCACAAGCAAAGGCTGATGTGGTGGAATCAAATGAAAAGAATAATATGATGAAGCATTCCGTCAAGTCATTCAAGCATGGAAGTAACAACAATGCAAAGAAGTTCAAGGACAATTGCTATAATTATGGAAAGGTTGGACATCACTCTATCGATTGTTATAAACCTAAGACAAAAGCCCAAGCGAATATCACCGAATCTAATGTCATATCTGATGGTATATCAAATTTAAACTTGTAAGTCGTTGTCTCAGAATGCAACAACATTGTAAGTCCCATGGAATGGTAGGTGGATAAGTGTGTAACTCGTCATAATTGTGTTGATAAATGAATGTTCTCATCTACACTCTAACTGGTGGTGAGAAACTGTTCATGGAAAACCTTTTGAGTTCAAAAGTTAAAGGACAAGGAAACGTCATATTGAAGATAACATTGGACAAGGAAAGTAGCCTTAACAATGTTCTTCATGTGCTAGGTATTTGCAAGAAATTAGTGCCTAGTTATTTGTTAAGCACAAATGACTTTGACTTAGACTTTGTATCTCATAAGTTTATACTTACCAAGAACAATATGTATGTAGGCAAAGGCTTTGTAAAAGACAGATTATTCAAGATGAATGTCCTCACTATTGTAACAAATAACTCAAGGAATAAAATATCTTCTTCTATTATAATCTTGAGTCACCTAATTTATGATATCATAGATTAGGACATGCAAACATTAATTTTGTAGTACACAAGTTAATGAATTTAATACAAGGCTAAGTTAGCCAAAGTGCCATTTCATTCGGTTGAACAAAACACAACACATTTGGAACTTATTCACATTGATAATGTGATTTACAGTTTGTCCAAATAAAATGTAGTAAAAAGTATTTCATCACATTCACAGATTATTGTACAAGATATTATTATGTAGACCCGTTGACAAGAAAAGATGAAGCATTGGAAGTATTCAAGCACTATAAAACTGAAGTTAAAAACCAACTTGGAGAATGAATAAAGATAATTCATAGTGATCGAAGTGGAGAATACTATTTGAAGAATTTTGTTCAGAATCTAGAATCATTCATCAAACAATGGCACCATACACATCTCGATCAAACGGTGCTATTGAACTCAAATATTGAACACTAGGGGAAAATAATGAATGCAGTTTTAATAAGTTCGGGCTTATCTCAAAACTTGTGAGAGGAAGCTATAGTTTCTGCAAATTATATCCATACTAAAATACTACACAAGAGTAAGGTTGAAATACCTTATGAATTATGAAAAGGTCGGGAACCTTCCTAAAAATATCTTAAAGAATAGGAGTTTTTAGCAAAGGTACAAATATCTAAACCTAAACAAGTAAAATTGGACCGAAAACAATAGATTGCATCTTTATCAAATATGCAACCAATAGTTGTGCATATCGATTTTTTATTCATAAATAAGAAATACTTGATGTATGTAGGTACTATCATTAAATCAAGGAATGCTGGTTTCTTTAAAGTCATATTTCCTTGTAAAGATAAAGAAGTATGCTCACATAAAAGAACTTACGATACTGCAGATGGAAAACATCAAGAAGATTGGAAATCATCAAGTAGATGAAGAACCAAGGCACAATAAAAGGCAAATGATTCATAAGACCTTTGGTCCAAATTTTCTAACGTACTTATTAGAAAATTATCAAAGGACATTTAACGAAGCAATATATAATCCCAAAGCTCTTTTTTGTAAAGAAGGTGTTAATAATGAAATTGAATCCATTATGCATAACCATACTCGGAAATTGGATGAACTCCCTCTGAGAAACAAAGCTTTAGGCTACAAATGGATGTTGAAAAAGACCTTGAAGTCGTATACATCAATAGACAAGTATAAGGCTAAATTAGTAGCCAAATGATATTGACAAAAGGAAGGACAATATTTCTTATTCACCTATTACAAGAATCACGTCTATACGTGTGTTAATTGTAATCACGTCATTGCATAACCTTGAACTACATCAAATGGATGTTAAGGCTGCATTTGTAAATGGTGAATTATAAGAAGAAATATATATGGATCAACCTGAAAGGTTTATTACTTTAGGAAAGGATAAGAAGATATGTAAACTTGTGAAATTGTTGTATGCAAAACAAGCACCAAATCAATGACATGAAAAAATTTGACAAAACTATGTTGTCAAATGGCTTCAAATTTATGAATGTTACAAATGTGTTTGCATCAAAATCACATCTAACGAATATGTGAGCGTATGTCTATATATTGATGATATGTTAATCATGGAAAATATCTCGGATGTTATTAATGTAACTAAGAAAATGTTGATAAACCATTTTGACATGAAAGATATGGGAGCTGCTAACATCATATTAGGGATTAAAAATCTCTAAAACGCTTGAAGATTTACCATTGTGTCAATCACATTATGTTGAGGCCATATTTAAGAATTTTAAGATGTATGCCTATATACCGGTTAAGATACCAGTAGATATAAGTTTACACTTAGTCAAAAATACTAGTGATCTCGTATCTCATTTGGAATATTCACGCATTATAGGCAGCTTGATGTACATTACCAACTACACGCATTCAAATATAACATATGTAGTCAACCAATATAGTAGATTTACAAGTATTCCAAATAATGACCATTGAAAAGCATTAACCCAAGTTAATACATACTTAAGACACACGATTGATAATGGAATACACTACTTAAGATATCCTACAGTGTTAGAAGGATATATCGATGCGAATTGGATATCTGACACAAAGACTCAAAGTCTACAAGTGATTATACGTTTACCACTGGAGGATGAGATGTGTCCCACAAATCAAATAAGTAGACTTATATATAGCTCGATCTATGATGGGATTCGAGTTTATTGATTTAGGTAAAATTGGAGAAGAAGAAGCGTGGCTTCGTAATTTTTTAGAGTATATTCCATGCTAGAAAAAATTGGTACCTGCCCTTAATAAACATTTTGATAATCAATCGTCAATTGTGATGGCACAAAATAGTATGTATAGTGATAAATCTCAATATAATACCATTAAATAATTGATATCAAATAGTATAATCTCAGTGAAATATGTTAAATCGAAGGAAAACATAGAGAACCCTTTAACGAAAGGATTACCAAAAGATCAAGTATACTATCTTTCGAGGGGAATGGGCTTATCGAATAGAATTACCATAGCAGTAAACCAAGATTGGAGATCCCAAGATCTTGGTTCAATGGGACAACTAAATTATCAATGATTCAAGGTAAAGCACATGTTCCCATTCCTATAGACTTAAAGTACTAGAATAAGAAGTGTATAAGGATGAGTGTATATTTTTAATGATTCCTTTATCTCAGAAGTAGCCAAGAGATGTATGACATGATACTATAGGAGATCATCTTTGTAAGTGTGAAGTGGGGGCCTTCCATGAGAATTTAGGGCTTAAATAATCTTAAAGAACTTATGAAACCAAGAGTTGTTCGAGGCCAAAATGAACACAACCATGAGAACCGAAGTAGTTAGAGGAGTTATGGTGTTGATACAATTGTTTTGATTTGCACAAATGGCTGAACGGTATCGCGTTCACCTATCAGCCTATTAAATTCAATTGTATTCAACTAAGGAAGGCTAAGCCACCTATCTTGATGTTATAGCTTGTCGTATGTAATTCTTTTTGCTAGAGTCTACATACCATTTGCATATTGTGGAATTTTCATTCATGTGGGGGGTTGTTGGAATTTAGTTTAAACCGATAAAAATTGGTCAAGTATGAAACCATGAAAAGTGACTTTCGTGTCAACGTCGGTTAAATATTCGAACTTGATTTGAATAGTCAAATTATGAAAATAAATAATCTAACTTGATCTACTCGTCGTGGTACATTTGGTCTAAAAACCAATTTCGAAATGGATAAGAAATTATGGTCCAAAGTTGGAGGAAAAAAATCAAATTTTCAGCCCCTAAGACTGTTGCAGAGCAACAAAATTGCTCCAGGTANAACCATGAAAAGTGACTTTCGTGTCAACGTCGGTTAAATATTCGAACTTGATTTGAATAGTCAAATTATGAAAATAAATAATCTAACTTGATCTACTCGTCGTGGTACATTTGGTCTAAAAACCAATTTCGAAATGGATAAGAAATTATGGTCCAAAGTTGGAGGAAAAAAATCAAATTTTCAGCCCCTAAGACTGTTGTAGAGCAACAAAATTGCTCCAGGTAATTGACAGACTCTCTACTTTAGCCACTTGAGCGATAGCAACAGCTTCAACCCTTGGTAAAGGTTGCTAGATTTTAGGGCTTGACTCCCCATTCACAATTCCTCATCTTTTATAAATAAGAGTCTTTGGACATCCTTTACTTCATCCCAATCATAGCATAACATAAAAATTTATATTACCTTAGCCGAAATTGTACATAAAAATCAGTTTTCCATTTCATTCGAAAAGACTCCAAAAGTCATCTTTTTGATTAGTTGTTCTTATGTTTTGGAGTGCTACAAACAAAAGAAGGTAGTCGTTGTATCTTGGAAGTTGATTGCCATCATCCGTAGGCACCGTTGCAGGGCAAAATCGACTTAAAACAAAGAGTTCAATTCTTGCCTCGACTTTGAATCTCCATTTTCTTGATGTTACTTTGTCCATTTTCGTTAGCGTTTTCACTTCCATTTTTTTGGTGTTTATTACTCAATTCCTTTACTGTTAGTCTGTCCAATTTTGATAAGATTGGTAAGTTCAACTTGTTAAAGAAATAACTCAAATCCATTTTACAAACAAACAATCTTACTAGGCTATATACATATAATGGAAAATGGTTTATCCAACATGACAAGCATGTATTCCAAAAAGAATTAGATACTATATGATCTAACAAAACGAGTTATATAACTAATTATATCACATGGCTCGACTAGATCGATCAACAAGACCTAGAAGTTTCTCAACTCGGTCACTATATGATAAGAAGATTGAAAAATAAGAGTTAGTAACTTAATAAGCAAAAAGTTTGCAAATAATTATACTTTTTCAATTATGTATAGTCATTGAAAGTTAAGGTTTATACTATGACAATATTAAGTAATTCTAAACTGCTAATCACTTTTAAGACTAAACGAAATGGAGTTGTAAATCCTTTATACTTGATTCTTGTAAAGCATTTGTAAAGTATATAGAATCTAATTTATTATAACATCAATGAAAATCACATTAAACTATCGTATCATAACATTATAAGTTGAAGTCTTCATTCTATAAATTAATTGAGCTTTAATAAACTCTGCGTTAATCGATTAATCTTGATGTACATGAAAAAGCTACTTTTAATCTGATGCTAATATAATTTGAAATCTTGTTGAAACGCGAGCATAGTGTCCCCCGAAAGACAAAGCACTTTGGCACAAGGGCCAAAGTCCATGTTTGTGCGAGAGTGGATCTCAAATGCCTCTCTATTTACACCAGTGTAGAGCAAGATAAAATACGACATATGATACAAAGCAGAAATGCATTCACGCCGATGCTTCATGGTAATTTTAAACCTATATCTGAATACTAAATTATCTTATAATAAACATAAATTAAATTGATCGAAGTGAGTTTGACTTTTGAAAGAATGTGAATTACATTTTATTCTTCAAACCATGCTTGTCTAACTAGGAACTCTGAAAATAATTAACTTTCACATTTGTTAAATGCATTATAATAAATAAATAGTTCATGTAAAACTTAAGAACAAATATACTATATTTAATGCTTATTTCTTAAAAAAAGTGATAGAAATGGAAAACTAGTTCGACTGTTAGGTGACAAGTGCATTTTTGTGCACTTAGGGTGTGTTCGGTAAAGATTAAAATCAGATTAAAATTGAAAAATTAGTCGTTATTGTTGACTTTTATTAGATGAGGAAAATTTGATAACGGCTATATTTTCAATTTTAATTGGTTTTTAAT
>CAIGRK010048880.1:0-11986 GCA_903798315.1 Fraxinus greggii | reverse complement strand
GTAGATTACGTGAAAGTTTGACATTTTTTGCAATTTCCTAAAATTTTAAAGCATCCATCTTTCCAATTTGTCTTAAAACTGTACTATCCAAAACACTGAAAAATAAACTCCACTAATGCCTTTTAAAGAAAAAAATCCATTAAACTTTCGCGTTAAATAATCTGTACCTCTTTCATTTCCAACAATTTAACATGGCCTCCCCCACCGTCGATTCCACCTCCATTGTCATCTCTGCCGCCGCCGCAGACGATGTCCCTCTCCAAGTAGACTCAATACCCATCGTAGATATCCGTTTACTATCCCAATCCGAACTATATTCCCTCTCTCAATGCTCTTCCTCTGCCGTTGGTCCCCTCCGTTGTGACGACGTCGTAGTTCCGAAGATCGACCGGAGCGTCTTCAATGAGTCCGCTGGCTCCCGCAAACAGACTTATTCCCGCTACCGCCTCGCTCCTGCCTCCTCTTCCTCCTCCGCCAATTCATCCGCCCCTCGCCGCCGCACTCCTCATCTCCGGCCTACACACGTTACGAACGGTAATAATGGTAATTCTGTTCCAGAGAAGAAAGAAAATTCGCAGATTATCGCTCTACTTAAGGAATTATTTGTTACCAACTCCAACCCTGAAGACTTAATCCCTGTTAAAATAGATTACCCTTATTCCCTCCCCCAACAATTATTGTCATTTCCCTCCTCATCCTCGTCCAATGTGGTGCCTGCTAACCATAAACGGAAACGGGGTCGCTCTTGTCAATTTGAAATTGTGAAGAATAATGCCAACTCGACGCTGGGGGTTAATGCTAATTTTGATTCTTATGATGGTAATCATAATAAAAATGGTTCGATTATGAGTGAGAATGTGGGGGGTGTGGATATAGATAGGAAGGCGTTATTGAATAGGGATGGGGTGGAAGTGGATTTGGTGGCTTTGGGGACAGTGGAGAATCCTTACGCGGAGGAAATTAAACAGAGGACAGAAGGTTTGAACGGCAAAGAGGATTTAGTGAGGTTTCTGGAAGGATTGAATGGAAAGTGGGGAAGTAGCAGGAAGAAGAGGAGGATTGTGGATGCAAGCATGTTCGGGAGCACATTGCCAATTGGTTGGAATCTCTTACTCTCTCTAAAGAAGAAGAAAGGACACGTGTGGTTGTATTGTGGTCATTACCTAAGGTTCTTATTCGAACAACACTGTTACTTTATTTACTGGTTCTTGTTTGCTTTGTGTTTTGCAATCGGGGAATCTAGATGTGCTAAGAAAAAGACAGCTAATAAATTTGAGTAGATTTGGATTACTTTTTGATGATCGGGAAAATTGCAATGTATGCCTTGATGTTCATTAACTAGTATTGAATAATGCAGTGTACAGGTACGCTGTTAAGTGTTGCATTGTTCTGTGCTCAGTAATGTTCGGAATATATTAAAATTCACTAGGAATAGATGATTTGATTTTTAAGACTTTCGTGATGAAACTCTAGGAAGACTGCCATTCCACATGATGAAGCACTTAGGCAAGGCAGAAAATTTATCTGTGGACTAAAGAAAATTATCTCTAAACCATTGTAAATGATCTAGGGCTTGCACGTATTGTAGACAAGGCCTGAAAAGGACTACAGAATGCTGATTATAGGGACTAGAAGAATTTGATGAGTGTATAAATAAATACGTGCACTTCTATTTTTTGCATTTAGAAATCCAAACATATGTTAATGAATTAGCAGTTTCTAGTGAAATACTAAAACTCTCCAGGGTAGAGTGTCAATCTTTGATGCACATTAAACACAAATATGGCTTGAATTTGATGAGACACGTGTGTGACAAGCCTCGTTGAATGTCTTGTGTTTTTTCTTCTAATATCTTAAATGAAAGTTGCATGGCCTGACAAGTCAAGGACATGTGAAGTCCCATTTTGTATGTTTTGGAATATAAAAGGAGAATTTTTTATTATAAAAAATTTATTCAAGAGAATCTGAAATCCGCGATAAAGGTTGTATGAGGTTAATGTTGAATTTGTTTTATATCTATTATATGCACTTTTTTGCACATGAATTTGTTATTTTGTTTGCACTAGTAATACAAAATATGAGCCAAAGTTATCTTAGTACAACAAATAACCATTCCCCAATTTCGAAAGATTTCACTAGTAAAATTCTAAATCAACGCTAAACAAGAATATAAGGTTATTGTAAAATGACATTTTCCCCTTTTTTTACACCTAAATTTCCATTTTTTTTCAATTTATTACTCTCTCTTTCGAAAATTACCAATTAATAAATAATGATAATGGTCCAAAAACAGATTGTGAAATAGTAAATGAAATCAATAAAAGTATAGATAGTGGTCTGACCCTCTACATTTAGAGCGTCAAATCGACTCTTTAATTTAAATTTTCAGTATAGAGAGTTTGTTGGATTCCACAAAAAGACGATTGACTCTCTATAATAAAGACACGTGACTGATAAAAAACCTTTAGAAGATGCTCTTACTTTGGAAGTATAGATGATGCCTAAATAAACTTGCAAAAATATCTTCTCCATTAATGTGTGCATGTTGGACAATGGGAAATGGACATCAAAATTTTGTATGCAAGCTTCTGATATGTTAAATGATTGGGGTTGGTTTGGTACAAAGTTTGTAACCTACTCTTCCATTAGATTAATGTTTCACTTATTAATGAAATTCATGAACAAAGTTGACCAATTCTTACATAGTTGATCTTTATAGCACGAACATTTCAACTAGAGCAGCGTGTTCATATCCGACACGTGTCGGATACCTTCATTCCTCGAACACTCTGCCATGGTCATTTTTTCTTTATCAGAATTATTATATATTTTTAACTCAAAGTTATTATTAAATAACAAAGTACTTATATTTAAAAGATTTCGACAAGAAAAATTAATAACAAGTATAAAACTAAAATTTTATCAACAAAGAATTTTAAAGAATTTAATTAACGTGTCGACGACGTGTTGTGTTAGTAATTTTTTGAAAAATTGTGTGTCGACGTGTCTAATACGTATCCATGTCAGTGCTTCATAGCAATAGATAGAGGTCCATGAGTTGTATAGACAAGTCCCACCCTCCTTCCCTTAATTGTTGGTTATAGCTGACCTTGACCCCGACTACTGTTATTTTGAGGTCATATATAGTATTTAGTATTTGTCTCGATTTGGTGCCGCGATAGTAAAAGCTGGTTAAAGAATTTTCTAAACAAAGCATCGCCCATTCATCTTTCCCTTGATGCATAAATTTTATTAGAAGTGTTTACGTCATATTTAAGCTTTAATGATCTTTCTTATTTCTTTCTCCTCTGACAGCCTCAGAAAAGTGGTTCCATTAAAGTTTTGTCCATGAATAAAATTCTAATACATGTAAAATGGGCTTGTATAATCAATTAGACTATGATTCTAAGGTTTTTTTTTTCTCTCGTACTAATTGTCATTTCCCTTCTCATGGAAGACCCATTTTGCCCTTCTTATTTTCATCCCTCTAGGAGATCCTAATGTGGGTGTGTGGGTGGATTTGGTCAAGGAGATGCAGCAATAACACTTCAAGATGCATTATGTTTCCAAGACCTTTCGTTCTGCTTGGTGTTTGTTACTTTGGCACAAATGTTTTTCATGAATGGAAATGTCTTGTTCATAGAGTGGAGGGAATATATTTATCACTCTTTAATTATATGGTATTTTTTTCCCTAAAAGGTTTTATGTTTTTTTTAATAGTTTAAAACATTTTAGAGCACTTGAAGATCCTGTGCCAGGAACATTTTATTAATTTGGCAAGTGAAAGGCAGCATTTGCCTGATGTTTTATTAGTTCCTGAAAAGATCTCAACCGCTCGGCTTCACTCCAGATATATAAGTGAAGCTATATAAAACATTTTGTTGATTCTAAAAAGCTCATCTGTTTCGATAGCTACTTTGAGTACCTAAACCTGAATTGTACTTTTGGCATACATCTGATTTCATTGATAACATATTTCAGTTGTTATTTATTTTTTATTTTTTTTGTATTATTGCTAATTTGGTGATATCCTTCCAGCCCTAGTGGACGGCAGTTTGTATCATGCAAGGATATTTCTTCGTACTTGCTATCTCTTCATTGTGCCCAAGATACGAATAAGGTTGATTGTGCTGAGAATAATCAGAGTATTAATGATTGTAACAGCTTGTCTTCTGTCAGTGTAAGTTACCCTGCATTTACTGTTTCTTTCTTTCAAAGTCCCTATGTATGGTTTCTTTTTGTTTATTGATTTGTTCTTGGAACATTTTACAGATTGCAAATGTTAATAACCAAGATGACAACAGAAAGAAAAACCTGATTTGCCGTTCATCATCTCTTATTGTTAGTTCGACATCTTCTAATCATGAAATGCAAGTCACATTGGGTGCTGGTGATCAGCCAGAGGACACAGCAGGAAAATTTTTACATTGTGATGAATGCAAAATGACTTTCAGTGAGAAGGATGATCTATTGCACCACCAGTCATCTCGTCATCGGGAAAAGATGTACAAGAATGATCTGTCCCTCAATGATGTGGTAATAGTTAAAGAGGGAAACTATGAACGCGTGTTCACATGTAGTACATTTAATGAAGTGAATAATTTTAATGATCATATTGGAGCTCATGAGAGAAACCATGTGAAAAGTACTGAAGAATCACCATCTGTTGATGTGGGAGTGTGTGTTGACCCCAGTTCGTTTTGTCAACAACCTGTTAGAGAGGTTATGTTAAAAGGATCATTAGGTTCAATAGGCAATAATATGGGTGAAACTTCCAATGTGAATACCAGTGACCATGTTGGAGATCGCATAGCGGCTAATGGCAATTTTGGAGTTTACGAGTTTCTCTCGTCTAACAATGAGAACAAAAGTTTCCATGAAGGTTCTGTTTATGCGCATATCCCTGATAGTGTTGCTGGAATATCTGGCGATGCTTGCAATGTGCAGGGGAAAGGTTCAGATGGCCATTCACCTTTTCCATTCACTGAAACAACAGCTTGTGTAAGCAAGGTAATTAAAAATTCTGTTACCTTAGAGGATTCCAAACAAGACACAGTCTCTGGAAGTGGTTTATTTGGTTCAGGTGATAATGTGAAAGCATGTGATATTGTTGTAAATGATGAGCATTTCTCTCAGTCGATGAATGAACTGAAGCGCGATGTTGATAAGTTTGTGGATGATGACTCTGTATTTGGATTTAGCTCAAGACCTGTCGGACAGGAGAACTATAGTGCAATCAGAGTGAAGCAGCACAGTAATTTTGAAGTCCTATCCTGTGGGAATGTTGGCAATGTGCCCATTCCATCAATTTCTACAGAAACATGGTCTGATCAAATCAAAGAATCCAGAAGGAACATGCTAACCGCTCATGGGGATGAGGAAGAAGTTAAAGAAATTGCACCCAGCTCAGTTGGTGAGTACATACTTGATGGAAAATGTAGCTTCAGAACCAGTGGGAATGGCAATTATGAAGCAGATAAGGATGCTCCAAGTAGAATCCAGGAGGAAATGCAATTTGGGATCTCTTCAGTTCCATCTTGGTATAAGCAAGCAAGTATTAAAAATTATGGAAACGAGGAGGCTACTTGTTTTGGGAAGGAAGTGGGGGTGCAAAATACACATGAAGGCAGTTTGCTTACTCTATCTGATCATGAGAGGATCATTGGTACTGAATATCTTGTTGACAAGGTTTGCAGAAGAAAAATGGAAATGCTTGAAGTTGATGGCGTCCGAAATGTTAGGACTAGTGAACCGTTTCTTTCTTTCAGTAGTCATACTGAAGTAAATTCTGATGCTGTGATTGGCATTGAGGAGGATAAAATTCTTCGACATTGTTCTCCTTCTGCATTTGAAACTGAGAAAAATATTATGATAGAAAATGATATGACAAAGGTGAACAGCAGTGTTGCAGAAGAGTGCAAACAGGAACCATCTGGAAGTGTATTGCTTACAGAGTCTTGTGCTGCAGAAGTCTCTAATGAGGCATATTCTGCAAATAAGATCTCAACTACCTCTGTGAATGATCCTAAACTTCATGAAATAGAAAACCCCAGAAATCATAAGCTGAGCCTTTCTTCTGGCCATCTGCATAGGAAACTCCATACAAAGTCTGATACAGTTGAACAGGAAAAGAATCTTCTAGGTAGTATTAGCGTTCAATCTGGCACCGAGAGATCATTTGGTTTTCAAGATAATTTTAGTAACAATGAAAGTAGTGCCGTAGAGGATGCCAAACATGGAAAACCTTTGGGGTTTGGTTTACTTGGTTCGTCTATAAACAACAAAACATGTGAACTTGGAACTAGTTTCAGCATGAATTATTCAGGCAGGGACCAGGATGGACCCAGAGGCAATCAGATAGGAAATTCTGGCAACGACTTCATAATTGGTTTTGGCAGAAACAATCTGCAGCCTGTTGAGGATGTCATGGCTGGCGGCATTTGGACAACTGGTCAAGAAAATGTCTTGCCGGGTAGTTTCACTGCTACTACAAGTCCACAAGTGCAACCATCAAGCTCGTTTCATGCCTTTGATATAATGTCAGATCAGGTACCCATTAAGAAACTTTAATGTGCAGTATTTGTTCAGGTTTTTTCATACATGCATGCACTAGGTTCAACCGTGCAAGTTACGCTGTATAGCTTAGGACTTGTAAAGTTCTTGTCCTATCATTGGTTGCTCTTTAATGAGATTTATTTAAGCTCTGCATTTGTTCAAATGTGGGGCACTATCTCGAACACAGAATGTTTATCATATTGCAATAATTCTTGCTTACTCTGTAGTTGCCTGTCATGAAGTGTCGGGTGGAATGCTCAATTGTTTTTAACCTAGCTATGTTAATGAGATTTATTTAAGCTCTGCATTTGTTCAAATGTGGGGAACTATCTTGAACACAGAATTTTTATCATATTGCAAGAATTCTTGCTTAATCTGTAGTTGCCTGTCATGATGTGTCGGTGGAATGCTCAATTATTTGTAACCTAGCTATGTTCGGCTTTTTAACCATCGTTGTAGCTCACCATATGTATTCTATGCCCCCAATTGGTATCTACATACCAACACTGGTACATTGCTTACAAACTAATCACACCATGTAATCTCGTAAACAAGCATTCTGCTTTTCAATATCAGTTTGTCCTCCGTCCATTTTGAAAATTAAAATTTACTAATCAGATGGCTAGGATTTTTCACAGAGGAATCATTTCTACTTCAGGTCAGGTTGTTGGTAGCATTGGCTGATTTATAGTTGTTGGTTCAATTTCCCCATTTAAATTCAGAACTGGCAGGGATTGATTTCATTTCTTCAAGTCATGCCTTCCTGGTTCTGTTTCTATACTTATTTCATCTATATCTTATGCCGGCAGGATGCGCAAGGATTATTTGAAGTTCAGGAGAAGTACAATATCAATGCTAATGCTGAAGGAATGAGCTCAGGTAGAGCTGAACCAGTTGAATACAGTTTTCTGGGTTCAAACAGTTCGAATGTTATCACCATGGAGTCCAATGTTTTCTCGCACAACACAAATATGGAACAAGGACTCGATTCCTCATTTTGGCTGGGAAACAATGCTCTGATGCCAAATACAGCAGACAATAGAAGCAAGAGCTCTAGTGTTTGCGTTTGGTGCAGAAATGTGTTCTATCACAAGACTAACCAGCCTGAATTGGAAGCAACAGGTGCAATTGGTTCAATGTGCCCAGCATGCAGTACAAGGATCCCAGGCCACTTCAGTGTGCTGTAGGACTCCTCGTCCCTCAATTTTTTATTCGACCAAAACAATTGAAATATGTTTGGAAAGAAAAGTGGATACTCCATCTGGATCCATATTTGGCTAAGAAATTCATTGGTAAGTTTTTTTTAATCCTTTTTGTGGTTTTTTAATTTCAAGGTGAGAATTTCAACTCCATACAGGGTAAACTTCATTTGCGATTGCTGAATTTTAGTGAGAAACCGATTCTCCATCTGGACTTTCTGGATTTTTGCTAAATAGAATCATCTGTTCTATCGGCTTGTTTGATCGGAGATGCAATAATTTCTTTGCTACCATGAGTAACTATTTCATATTTACTGTGGCTTTCAATTGGTGGTTGAGGAATGTCTACAATTTTGCTACACTTGCATTATGGTTGAAAGCTTTGTTTGCACTATATGATATGACACATAGTTTTACCATTGATTTTAACACTCAAAACAATCTGGCCTCAATTTTTACACACCATGGAATGTCATCGATGATGTACAAGTAGCTTAATTCAATATCATTTGCAATTGTTGACTTTTGAGCATTGGGTCATTAAACTCTAATTTACTCCTATTAGGTCCCTTTGAAGGTTGAGCAAGGCTTAGTTTATTGTGCAAGGGAAAGAAAATAAGCCCACATTTTAGTCCAATTCTTAAAAAAAAAAAAAAAATTTAAAACTTATTTTCAATCCTAAACAACCTTGCTAATAAAAAAATTTTGTACGTAAAATAAAAAAATTTCCTACTTTTCAATCATGCATTCGAAAAATAATCACTATTTAAAATCTATTCTCCTAAAAATTGATGCTCAAACATACCATGAAAGATGTCGGTAGTTGCTAGAATTATAGCAAAAATTTGAGTATGTTCCTAGACTTTCTGGTGTCAAACTACACCAAACTAATCGCTCAACTTTCACTCTACCACATGAATGTCCAATTCGATCTTCTACAAGGTTGATCTTCTCTCGAACTTCAGCTGATCATCAAGGGTATGCCATTTGAATCTTTCGTCGGATTCGTCTCGGCTAGTATAATGATGTGGCCCTCAAGTCGGATTTAATGAATAGTATTCGAGTCAAAATTATATTCATTCTTTATATGCTTGAAAAGCTAGTGAAAATAATTTTGATGTTCACCAATTTAATGTCACGGAAACAATTTACGACGAAGTCATTGCGTACCAAGGTCGTGACTATGATTTATTTTACAAAAATACAAAGAGACGAACCGTGACATTTTGGAGATTTGTTTTACATTCTAAATTGAATATGTTATAATTTACTTAATAGGGTTTGATACCAATTACAATATAAAAAAAATAAAAATCGAAAACCAGTATTAAACTTTTGAATTAACAAAATTTTTGAATGAAACCATTATCTCTACACAAACTCTTCAATTTAATTAGGAGAAAAATTGTCTACCATACTTTAAGATTACATTTTCAGAATATCAAAGTTGGAGAATTTTTTCATAATTCAAGATTTTTATAAGAAAATAGATAATAATATTATTTAGATAGATGGTTATTTAAGCATAAGTGAAATTTTTCTCCAAAAATCTATTTGCAGTTACTCCATGGATTCATAATTCCCTTCACATATTTTTTTGGTCACAATCACTCTTGTGCGTGCCCTAGAAGGGAGGTGTTTGGAATTTATGAAGGTGTGTTTGTATCTTTTAATAATTTGTGACTGTGTACATGTTGTTCCTTGTGAACAGTATGAGAATCATAGTAAAAATTATATGTGAGCATCAATTTTAAGTATGGCATAATGCGATCAGTGATTTTATAAAATAAAATTATTGTACAATTTTTAATGTTCACAAAATTGAAACAATTGTGATCTAGTAACATGAAAATTTGTGACCTTTGTATTAAAATGACTAAATTCACGTGATATGTCAAATTGTGATTTGATAACGTGTGATTTGATATGTTAAATTATCATGTGGGACTTGATATGTCAAATTGTGACTTGATAACATGAAAAATTGTGACATTTGTATTATTATGAATGTATTCACCTGATATGTCAAATTGTGACTTGATAACTAACATGTGACGTGGAAAAATCTATGTAGTTTATGCGCATGACCTTTGTGACCACTCTCATAATGATGTTGAAAGAAGGTAAAAAATAATTGTTTTTCTCTGTAAAAAAAAGTATTGAAACAGTAAAAAAACCATTTTGTTTAATTTGAATTTCAAAAATTTAAAATCAAATATACATTACAACAATTAACAGGATTGGGAAAACAAAAAGCATATACTAAAATATATTTAATTAAAAGAAAAAACTGATTTCTGAATAAAAAACAAAGATAATTCCCGATATTTTGTAATTAAAACTTAAAAGCATGGTTTCCTCTAATGTTCCCTTTAATTTGTGATATCAAAATGGGTTGGACCTCTCTTGCAAAAAATGACTGTCCTATTAAAAAATTGGATTAAAACAAGGGAACATTACGTAACTCCTAATTTTAAAGATCACATTTCATAAATAACAAACTCATTAAAATATTTCAAAAATCTGGTGATAAATAAATTTATTAATATTAAAATATAATATAATATGCATTAATCATTTCTACCCATTCCACCTCATCTACCGCATCCATCACCCCACTACTCCACCTTCCCTTCACCTCTCTATCGGAGACGGCCATCAGCTCCGGCGACTGATTCGGTGACCGATCAGACGACTGCTCCGGCAACTAATCCGGTGATTACTCCGGAGATTGTTCCGACGGTCATTCGGCGACTTAAAAATTTCCAGAAAATTAAAAATTGAAAATCACACCCCACCCCCATGGATCCACTTACCACCACCCACCCTTACCTCCACCACCTAAAAAAATTGCCGAAAAAATTTCAAATCACTTTATATAATCAAGCAACTGACGCGTTATTCGTAACTAATTGTGTTCAAATTTGTATTCAATGTGACTAACTGTGACCTAATTTGTGTTCAGTGTGACTCTCTATGACCAATTGAACCCCTATTTAGTAAATATGTTTTGCTATTAATAGTGAGTTATGTATATATTAAAAACGTCAAGGTAAATTACAAGTCAATAGTGTTTGTGACCAATTGTGACCATTTGTGACATGTTTATTTTAACTTGAACGACATCTATGTCTATATGTGATTAGTTGTGACCTAATTTTTATTTTAACTTGAACGACACCTATTTACACACTACAATACATATTTGTCTACTAAAAAACATACAGTAGTTGAATGAATATAACAAAAACAATACAATAATTCATTCATAAACTCTAAAGACAAATTTTCATCCATTCTGCCATTGAGTTGAAAAATCCACCAACAATTATTACCAAATTCAATTACACACGTCAAAATAACAACTACTCCATCAGAAAACCATCATCAGTTAGTATATTCTCCAACGTATATCAACCTAATCAACCAAAAAATCAATTCAATCAACATTTTGCTCATTCATCTAACTTTGTTTAGCCTCTTTTACCCTGCCTTAGTTGCCTATGTTATCTGTGATTAGTTGTCACCAAATATGTCTTCAGTGTGACAAACTGTGACTAAATTTGTATTCGGTGTAGCTGTTTGTGACCAGTTAAATCTTAACTGCGAGGTATGTGATCAAGTCACAATCGGTCACAATTAACATAGAATTGGTCGCAACCAGTCACGATAAACACATATTTGGTCACATAGGATCACCACAAACAAATCTGCACACATCGCAGACCAGTATCACAATCCACCACCAGTTACCACCACCATCACCTCCAATGCACCACCACCACCACTACCACCATCGCAGATAATGCTCCAATAAATCTCCACGAGCTGCACAGCCATTGTTAGAAGAAGAAATAATTAAAGAAGCCTGTCGAAGTCAACGCAGAAGATTAGGAACCGATCATTTTTTGACGAAGTAATGTAGGATAGATCAATGAAGAAATCTCCGATGAGAAGGCCCGAGTCATCACCGGTTCGAGTTAGGTCCTGGAGGGAGGGTCCGATAGCTGTAGTTTTCGTCGTTTCTTCTACAAGCAGCGATGTCTCAAGCATCTTCACGACGGTCGATATGTTGTTTCCTTCGGCGGTCGGTGATACTTCACCTCACCGAAAAGGGAGATGGTTGGATGGGTGGTGGTGGTAGAGAAGGCGATAATGAAAGAGAGAGGATAGAGAGAAGGAAGAGGTGGGAAATTAGGATTTGGATTTGGGAATGAAATGGGGTGGAATGG
>CAIGRK010048841.1:0-14097 GCA_903798315.1 Fraxinus greggii | reverse complement strand
AAAATCATATTTAATAAAATAAGTAATTTAAACAAGCCAAACATTGGACCAAAATTTCATTTTTCTCCTCTTTACTCGTTTTTTCTCCTTAATCTTTTCAGTGTTCACATTATCAGATTTTTAGTAGATTTTGATAAAATGTGTGGTTGAAAAGTCTTGGATCTCATAAAATGTGAAGTTAAAATTAATTGTTAACTTTAACTTGATATTTTAATTGGATTTTAATCCAAACCAAACATATATGTTTAGAATATTAAATACATGACAAATCATCATCCTACACGTTTCTCCACTTTAATGTCAAACTGGTCAAGATCACGAGAATGTTTTGCTAAGCTTTAAAAACATACTTATCTTCTAAATAAATATTTTTTATCAACCAAAAAATAAGTTAATTATATATATATACACTTGATAAGCAGTCTTGTTCAAAATACAAAAATTCACTCATCATGCCTCTCTAAAACAAATAATACGACTTGCGATAAAACGAATTGAACTTAAATTATAATTAAATTGATTCTCTCTCACTAGTGATGGCAACGGGACGGGGCGCCACTTCCCCGCCCCGCTCCGCCCCACCCCATGTTGGGCGGCTCGGGGCGGGGTCGGTGCCGGGAGTGGGCTTGCCCCATTTCCCACCCTATTTATATATTTATTTATTTATTTGAAAAAATTTCAGTTAATTAATTATTATTATTTTTAGTTAATTGTTCACGGGGCGGGTTTCGGGGCCGGGTACCCTCGCCCTACCCCATCACCAGAGACGGGGCGCGCCGCCTTACCCCGCCCCGCCAACCTGTTCAGAGCGAATTTTTTTGCCCCATTCAGGGATGGGCCTCGGGGGGGACGGAACGGGACTAGAAAAATTGTAATCTCTATCTCTCACTAACGGTTCAACATTTCAGATGATATAATTTAATTTTTTTTAATAGCAAACGTAATTCATACAACTAATAAGAGAGCAATACCCTTTTTGCTATTTTATTAAAATTTTAGAGCACGAAGACTAGTTTGACACATCGAATTAGACCGTACAGAAAATTATGCATAAGTTAGAAAAGATAGTACGACATGATAGTATTAGGGTGGATTCCTCGCTCCATATTAAGTTAACCGGTTAGCTTGAGAAAGATAGTGTAAATATGAATAAAAAAAATAAAAATACTATCCACTTCAATCAATCATAATGCTATCTATGTATATCTACTTTTAATTTTATAATTAGTTATTTATATGGTCCAATTTAGCCATAGTTTGTTTCATATTCTTTCAAAACTCTTTTTTATGTACTCATTTTCAATCACACATTCATACAATAAAATATTCTATATGTAAATCCAAAAAAATTTCCTACCTTCGAACTACACTTTCTCTAAAAAATAACTATTTAAAACAATATTTTTTCAAGAAAATGGCCACCAAACAAGTGCTTAAAGTACCAAACACAACCAAAACGTGATGAATTACTAATTTACTATGCAAGACAGCGATATGTATCAAGCAAAATCTTTTTGCAGATAAACCATATCCTATTAAATAAAATTTTTAATAACTCAAGATTATGCTAGAAAAGTATATTTTTTCATGATTAAATTATTATAATTAGGTAAACAAATGTTGTTGGCATATCTTGTGATAAATAGGGAAAAGATATTTTTCAATATTACCAGTCATCAACCAAGCTCCTAACTTTTACTTTTTGAAATAGTCATATAAATTCTTAACTCTATATCACCAAGAACGATAGAACCATAATCATGAAGTAGAGACACAAAAGAACATGCAAATAGAGATTCGCTTAATACAAGACTACGTCCTCGTCTGTTGCTTTAATAATTTATTATGATGAAAATAACTTTAAAAGAGAAAAATCGTATACTACATTTTCTCTGACATCTCTCTTTTTTATGATGATACAAAATTCTAATGATAGCTCCCTATTTTCACAAAAATAAAAATGGGGCAAAATCAAGATTACAATTATGATCAACAAACTAACTTTATACAAAAATAATAATTAGGTTCTATAACTTAACAATGTATTAGTCTTATAGTCAAACATTTGGGCTCAAACAATGGTAGTTAATTAACTAGTTGGTTACTTTTAAGGTTGTGTAAAATGTAGTTCCAAGAATATATAATTTATTGATATTGATCTCTATTCCACTTGTCATTTCAGATAAATCTAGTAAATTTTGGCCAATTAAATGGCCACTTAATGAATGTTTATTGCTTAATTGACATATTGTAATCTCTAGTTGATGAGAAAAAGGGTTATTCAGTCAAGTTGTACAATTTTTTCTTTTTAAAAAGGAAAAAAAGTGTTCCCATTAACACCATTAAATTGATTTAATTTACTTTTTCGGAACAAAGTTTCTATTACACAAAGATTTGCACCACATTGATTGTCACAAAGATTTGCACCACATTGATTGTTTAGAGTTTATGATTAAGATAAGGATTGTGTTGACGGCATGCTAGGTAGAGGTACGACATAGTACGTATAAAAATATTGATCGATCGTGTGTAGAGTTGGCCAGTCAAATAAAATACCAACAATCAGGCAAACATATTCTTAATGCGAAAAAAGGAAGAAGTAGAGGCTTAAATTATAGGTAGTTGAGAGCATATGTCCCAATTTCAATAGAGTAATTAAAATTCTTGTTGTCAAGAGACTCACAACTGGATTCAATTTATGTCATCATGTCGATATATTTAGGTTCTGTTTTGCCAATGAAATTGCCTCTAAGTGAAAGTTTATTGGTTAATTAACGTAGTGTAATCAATAATTTAAGGAGAAAAATGGTGACAGTTCTGCCAAGTGGATTACTAACCCAAGGAATCTGTATCTTTTCTCATTAACACAATTAGATTAATTTAAATTGCCTACTACACAATCATTAACTTTTGTACTTATTACTTTTTTAACTACCACACTAATTATAGACAGTTGTGTAAGATGGGACTGTGTTGCCCGGCCGGCCAACCTACCTACCTGGATAAAAACTACCTCAATTAGACAAATTTCGTTGATCATAATATGACCGTCCCGTAAGGCCCCTTTGATGGCAATTATAAAGAGAAATTGGAGGAAAGTGATACTTTGAATAATGATTTTATAAAGAATGTGTAGACGAAAAGTAATGAGAAGCTTTGAGTTACGTACAAAATATTTTATTGTATGAATATGTGATTGAAAGAGTAATGCTAATTGCAGTTCCTCACTACTGTAGTCGATCTGCGTGGCATACATGAAATGATTGGTGATTTGATGCATTAATATAATAATTTTTTATTACTTCATATATCAAATCTTTATAATAATTGGAGTCCTTCACTGCCGTAGTCAAACATGAGCCAATTTTTTTCCTTTTTTTTGAACTTTTAGTCAAATTTTGAGAAAATAGAAAAAACTAATTATAAAACTGGAGTGGGGTTGCTTAAACCATCTAGCCTCTCTAGACGAGGGCCAACCCAGTTGACGCTTGATGGAGACCAAAGATGTAATAGTGGACATCAAATGCTGGAAAAAAAATGGATGTCTTAGCTTGTTTGAGAGGGATTTTAATTGGATTACAATTGAAAAACTAGCCATTATTGTTGATTTTTATTAGACGAGTGAGATTCAATAACAGCTATATTTTCAATTTTAATCGGATTAAAATCCTTTCCAAACAACCTCTGAGAATTAGAGGTAATTCATGAAATTATGTCCCATTTAATGAGACCATATATCCCGATCGGACTCCAGCGTCCTCATTTCAGGCTAGGTGTATAGTCGGCCTAACTTTCGATTACTGTAACCAAGTTTTTCATTCTCACTCTTTATGTACTTTTTTGCTTAACTTCATAATATTAAGATGACTATGCATTTAGATCAAGAAAATCGACTAGGAACCCAATGTCTTTTCATCCCATGAAGGATCGGCCAGTACACGTCTTCAAGAGAAAACATTTTATCATGACTAGATAAGTCTATCCAGATCTATTATACTTCATGAAAAAATGACATGTGTTGACATATATTTTCAGTCAAATACAAATAATTTACAAACATGACAGCGCTTGCGGATTTTATTATAGTCTACCCAATAACAATGCTTTACTATATAAATATCTATCATTTTTCCTGATTTCACTCTAGTAGATTTGTCGTGTGTACAACAAGTAAATGCAACTACACAGGTAATTACTGCACTTTTTACAAGAATAATATTAATTTACAGGTGCAATGCATTAAAACTTTGTAAGATACCCTCTCAAAAGGAGTAATTGTCTTTATGTGATAACCATTCTTTTTCCTCGGACTTTGGGAAACAGAGATGATCACAGAATAGAATTTCTAGTGATTTTTGTCCATCTTTGAATGGTTCCTCAAAATCATGTAATCCCATAAGTCACAAAACCAGTTTGATCTAAATTCTTATCCCCACCCACCATCAAACGATGACTGGTGCTTAAAAATCCGTCATATCATAATCAGCGTACTTATTTGTTAAAATTGTCAAAGTGAATTTTTACGACACCTCCATAGATAACAACTTGGTACTCGTCGTGAATAGCCTTCTATGATTGCTTTTTTATCCCAAGACTTTAACTCCACCCAAATTTATTAATTGATGTTAAAAAGCTGAGATTATTATCTAGTTGTTATTTTGGAAAAAAAGAATAAATCTTATCAAGAGATTAAAACGTAGCTCTGAATACAAGATTTTAACATTTATTTGTGTTTAACGTTTCAGTACTTCAAAGTCGATCTTTCAAATGAACAATAAAAACAGTACAAGATGCCCTTTTGAGACCATAAATTTATCTGTGTAATAAACTTTCATTCCTCAGACTTTGGGAACCAAACATAAGAGGATGTCTTGTGATTGTCCATCTACGAATGGAAATTAATTATGCTTCAAATCATGCAAGCTAGTGATAACAGCAATTTTGGACTATATTCATACTCCTCACAAAAAAAAAAAAAAATGGTTGTCTCAATTCCTTATAAGATTATACTCATCTACTTGCATTATTGGGAAGCTTAATTATTAATATCAAAGGAACCCTATTCTGTTTCTGGTAAAGGATGGAGGAGAAGGCTTCCATATTATTTTGATTCAAAGGTTCTCTTTAAAAGATACAGATTAAAATATTATTTTTTGTCCTTTTTGTCACTTATATATTGCTGAGAGTTTGATTAAAGAATGGCACACAATAATAAAACAAATTCATCCTCTCTATATTTCCACAAATTGAGGTTCCCTTCTGATTTACCGTTGTAGCCATTTTGCTCGGAGGAGGACCCTTAAATTCATCCTCTCTATATTACATAATGACAGTAAGAACCCTTAAATTTCTTCTTCTTCTTCTTCTTCTTCTTCTTCTTCTTTTTAATCCAGTTTTTACTGCATGCATTTCATTGTCTTTAATCTTTCTTTAGAATGTAATTATGAGTGGTCGAGAGTTAAAGAATCTTTAAATCAAGTTGCGCATAGATTTCATTCACCTACAATTTGTATTTGCAAATAATGCAAGATCATACGTACACGCATGTCATTAACAATCTATATGATGCATGTAGCTAAGCAAGTATGATGCCTACTTTTGAATCTTCCCTCAACTTGATACCTAAGTAGGTCGATATAACGTTGCATTTCTCCATCATTCTCGTAGAAAAAAGTGTGAATTCCCATGATCTCGGCCTATTGGGCTAGAAAAAATGATAATTTGTTCACTATACAATTTGTTCATGTCTAATACTTCGTAGTTAACATGTAATTTCTACATGTTCATTAAGTGGTCACTCTTAAAGAAGTATGGAAAAAAAAAAAAGGCATCATTAATTTATTCGACAGCAACTTGTCTGATCTCATACACCTTCCAAATCCTAACCTACCACATCTATAAAATATATAAAGTTCTCTTTAATAAGTTACCTTTCCCTTTTCTTTTCTACTTATTTCTTTCCTGTAAAATAAGTACTTTTCATCACGTGTTGTTTTCCACATTAACTTGAGGAAAAAATGAAAAATATCCCACAATCACCAGTAGTTTGAATCGTCTAGGAAGGTACAGACTAGTGGAGAAGTCAGTTTTGCACCATACCCACCCCCCCCCCAAGCCCCAGAGACAAAAATATCTCTATAGGTGGTGTTGGTGGAGGTCGGGGTGGCTACAAAGGCTAGTTGACAAAACGTGTTGAGTCGTGAGGTCCTTTGTCTACCCTACGTACACCTTTTATAACTTATTTCTCTGCTTATATATAGCCTGACTTGGCTTCCCACAAAGCACACACCCTTCTGCATTCAATTCTTGATCAGTTGCCTATTAAGTAGAATTTTCTTGATAAACATTCGGGTTTCGCGAAACTTTGGAAAGTGTGCTTTTGTGAGAATTCTTTTCAGTAGTTTAAAGTACTGGAAAGATACAGTTGAAGAGTGGTCCATTTAGCAATTTCATGCACTGAATTTAAAGAAGATCATTTATTAACATAGATTGAGCTTAGTTTTTCTTCCGGCATAGCTCTGATATTTCATTTTCTTGACTTGTTTGAAACAAAGATGGGTGAAAACAACAGCCATAACCAAGTGTTTGACTTATCCCTCAATGCGCCTCCCCAGGGTGGTTCCAAATGTTTTGATGATGATGGCCATCTCAAAAGAACAGGTATTATTTTCTTTTATATCTTCCTTTTACGGAAGTTTTTATAGTTTTGTTAGATTTAGCTGATTTTTTCTTTATGCTTTGTATTTGAATAGGAACTGTATGGACTGCGAGTGCTCACATAATAACAGCAGTGATTGGTTCTGGTGTTTTGTCCTTGGCTTGGGCCACTGCTCAACTGGGATGGATAGCTGGTCCAGCTGTGATGTTCTTGTTCTCATTTGTCACCTACTACACATCTGCTCTTCTAGCATCATGTTACCGGTCGGGTGATCCCGATACCGGAAACAGAAACTATACTTACATGGACGCTGTCAGAGCCAACCTAGGTAATTTTTGTTCAACAGTCTGGAGCCTAATCTCTCGAGTGTAGACAACCTAAGCGCCCTAATATTACTGTTATATTTCATTCTTTCTACTTATATTCTTGCTGTACTTGAAAATTTCAGGTGGATTTCAGGTGAAAATTTGTGGAGCAATTCAGTACTTGAATCTTTTCGGAGTTGCCATTGGTTATACAATTGCTTCCTCTATAAGCATGATGTAAGTATGAGTCAAATTTGGAGCAAGAAAACCTCTGTCAGTTTTGCCGTTCAAAATCATTCTTGGAAATTTTACTGATTCATGAACATAAATAAACAGGGCAATCAAGAAATCCAATTGCTTCCATTCAAAAGGAGATAATAGTCCTTGCAGAATTTCAAGCAATCCTTACATGATTGCATTTGGTGTTATTCAAATAATTTTCTCTCAAATCCCAGATTTCGATCAAATATGGTGGCTTTCAATTGTTGCTGCGGTCATGTCTTTTACTTACTCAACCATTGGTTTAGGCCTTGGAATTGCCAAAGTTGCAGGTAGGAGAGAAACCCATTTTTTCATTTTTCTTTTATATTCTGCTTTAAAAGCATCAAATTTGTTAATTTCAAGTGTTGTGACCTAATAATTTATGCATCTTTGCTTTAGAAACTGGGAAAATTAGGGGAAGTCTCACTGGAATTAGCATTGGTTATGTCACTCAAATGGAAAAAATATGGAGAAGCTTCCAAGCTCTTGGCGCCATAGCTTTTGCCTATTCTTACTCTCTCATCCTTATAGAAATACAGGTACGCAGTATTGGACAATATAACGGTCAATATTTTAACTTTACACCTTCCAAATTTGTAGAGTCGACCTTACAACACGAGCCCAATTTTGATTCTTTTAATGTTTTTATAACAGGATACAATCAAATCCCCACCATCAGAATACAAGACAATGAAGAAAGCAACTCTACTAAGTGTGGTAGTAACAACAATTTTCTACATGTCCTGTGGCTGTTTTGGTTACGCAGCATTTGGAGACCTTTCACCTGGAAATCTTCTCACTGGTTTTGGCTTCTACAATCCATACTGGCTCCTCGACATAGCCAACGCTGCCATTGTTATCCACCTCATAGGTGCTTACCAAGTTTATTGCCAGCCCCTTTTCGCCTTTGTTGAAAAAAGTGCGTTAGAATGGTTCCCGGATAGTAAATACATCACCAAAGAAATTCAAGTCCCAATTCTGGGATACAAGCCTTTGAAACTCAATCTTTTCCGACTTGTGTGGAGAACAATTTTTGTGATCATTACAACAATTATTTCAATGCTCATGCCATTCTTCAATGATGTTGTTGGAATTCTAGGCGCGTTTGGGTTCTGGCCTCTTACCGTATACTTCCCAGTCGAAATGTACATAGTCCAAAAGAAGATCCCAAAATGGAGTGCAAGATGGCTCAGCCTACAAATTCTAAGTGTTGCTTGTCTCATAATCTCTATTGCTGCTGCTGCTGGTTCTTTTGCTGGAGTTGTTTCTGATCTTAAAGTGTATAAGCCTTTCAAGAATATGTCCTGATTTTGATCACTTTGACACCATAATTAACAAAAAATGTTTTCTCCCAAACAAGAAAGAGATCAAAGAATTTAGAAGTTCAATTATAGTACTTGTTCATAGAAGGACTAAGTGGTGTACTTGGTACCTTTGTTTTCAATCTATAATGTAATTTCTCACTGTATCCTGAGGATATATATTAGGCTTGTATGTAGTTATGTGGATTCAAAATTCCACATTTTCCCCAAATTTGTAGCTATATCTATTTCAATATCTCAGTTGAAATGGAAATCTCGAAGCCTTGTACAAGCTCTTACAATACATAAAAAGCATATTGATTTCTTGATACAACAGTAAAAGCAAGACGTGCTATGGATCGACTTATTAGTTCCCATTCATTCATTTTGGTTATTAGCGATATTCCGTAAACATTATCATCGCAAGTTCTTATGGAATAACTCGGATAAAAAGGAAAATAAAAAAAGACGTTAAGAGACACTTGTAGTCCAATTTGGACACTTCAAAATTCATTTCAAATTTGCTTGGATACAGGATAGATGAACTATCTTTTACCTAAATTATTGGCATTCAGAATCTTACCTGCCAAAGATTAACTAACGGCCTTGGTTTCAAACAATTGTTCCAATTGTCCATTAAAGACTTATCAGGCAACGAAGACAATACATAAGGATTCTATTCAGTGAACTGCTGATAAAGTTTAAGATAAAGACATGCCACAAAAGATGAATCGACTTATAATCAATTCGTCTTCTTTTCCATCAATAGTGTTAGTGGGGAAAAACACTTTCAATGGAGCCTATGAAAGGTACCAAATTACATCACTGATATTCCACTATTAAAGTCAAAATAGTTGTCGTCACTCGCTTGTCGATGCAATAACAATGTTCACTAGCGAGCGGCGACCCTTAAGACGAAGGTTAAAATGGCATTTGTTATAGTTGATCGACTGCCGTAAATAATTTTATTCTCGGTTAAAAGGTTGCATCCTGCTTAACCTTATTGCTAGTCCTCTTCAGACATTGCTCTGACCCGAAGAGCTTTGCCTATTTAAAGTTATTTATGACATAGCATGGTTAAGGTCCCTATTTTACAATCAACTATGTTTTATTTTTCACCAAATCCCTTATTCTTGAATGCCAACTCAGTTTACTATACTCTATTCTTGAAATGGGAGCCTGTTTGAAAAATGACCCTAGAATGTCTAAACTGTAATTGAGGGTCTCTTAACGTGATCTTGCTTTCTTCTTATTAAAAGTCATTTTACGAAGGAAACCAATTCGAAAATTAGTTTATGACTAAGATACTTTGACTCTGCCCTAATAACCAACAAAAGGCAAGTATTTTTTTTTCTTGTTCGATTCACATACACGTGTTGTTTTTACTGTTTTTTTTCGGACGTCCATCATCATTCACATATATATCTTGTTTTCACTCATTTTTGTTTCAAACAAATTAAAGAAAATCAAGTATCAGAG
This sequence comes from Fraxinus greggii, assembly GCA_903798315.1. Lineage (NCBI taxonomy): Eukaryota > Viridiplantae > Streptophyta > Magnoliopsida > Lamiales > Oleaceae > Fraxinus > Fraxinus greggii. The sequence continues at coordinate 4,093 of CAIGRK010048841.1, read as the reverse complement.
AAAATTATGAGCTACGTGTTGCATCTTTTTATATCGCAAGTGTATGATATCGTAACAAACAGTATAGTGGACTTTGAGTCCGGATATCGTTCCCACGATGGCTATACTTTAGGACTTAATTAAATATTTTTTTTCTACTCCTATTTGATAAAAGTAAGTAAATATTTATGAGAATTATGATTATTTTTCCTAACTAGTTTTAATTAATTGAAAATATAAAATGATTGCACAGAACAGATAATTAGAGAAACAAATATAAGATGAATATTATGATATAACAATTTCATCTATTGATCACATTTATTCTTAATTTAAGATTCATAACTATGTGATGAATATTAAGGCATAACAATTCATCTATCGATCATCTTAATTCTTAATTCAAGATTCATAACATAATGTAGTGTTCGATCGAATTCTTCTATTGTATTCAATTTACCTCTCTCGAGCTCTCATTGAGCCTATTTAACTAATTAAATTTCATATCTCTATGCGAATCAATTCTAGTTAAATGAAACAGTGGTTCTAAGAATTCAAATTATTACTGCAATAATCAGTATAAGAATCTCTACACATTATACTAATTTATCGAATTTTATTATATGGTCTAAATCTCAAAATCGTCTCTCAGTTCGTAAGAGACTCACATAATCACCAAATTATTGATCAGATAATTTAATGCATTACACTCATAATAAAACCAACACATAAATAAATAAATCACATAAATCTTGAATAAATAAAATAAAGGATCACAAGTCGATTACATTGTTTTTCCTAATATAAAAATTAGTTATTCATATTGTAAAAATAAAAACGTGTAAAAGTGGAAAGATATCACCAAAAATTGACGGAACGTGGAAATTTCTAGTGTTGGCAGTTTTTTTTTTTCCTTTTCGCTTTTCTTCCTTTCTTTCTGCCGTTTTTGCTGCGTCGACTCTCTCCTCTTTCTTACTCTCTCTCTTCTTTCTTCTGTCTCTTTTCTTTTTCTCATTTTCTCTTCCTTCCTTCCTTCTTTCTCTTTCTTCTTTTCCTTCTCTGCGGCAGTTTTTCTCCTGTCCTCTCCGTCTCCTTGTCTCTCTAAATAATCTCTATATATCTATCTAGGTTTAGAATTTTGGACCTCCAATTAAAATTTTCAATATAAGTCTATTGATGTCCATTTAACTCCATCTCATTTAGAGTGTGTTTGATCCACATTATTTTGGAAAAATATATTTTGAAATAGTAGATTGATGGAAAATGTGTGGTTGAAAAAGAAAGAAAAGTTATTGATGTGATGAAAAATATTATTTTATTGAAAAATGGGTGGTTGAAAANATCTGCAGCAGGGCAGAAAAAAGTGCAAACTAATATTCGCACACTAAGAGGTCATAGTGGAGCAATAACTGCTTTACATTGTGTAACCAAAAGATAAGTGTGGAATTTAAGGTGTGTTTGAACCACATTATTTTGGAAGAATGTATTTTGGAATAGTAGATTGATGGAGAATGTGTGGTTGAAAAAGAAGGAAATGTTATTGATGTGATGAAAAATATTATTTTATTGAAGAATGTGTGGTTGAAAATAAGTAGAAAAATGAGAATGAAAAAAATAATGTGGATCAAACATGGGCTTAATATATTATTTCTCTCCAAGAAACTCATCTTTGGATTTTGCCATTTTTCACCACATTTGCATTCTTTTCTTCAATTCTTCATCGAACATAAATTTTGACCTACAAAATACAATATAACATAAATTAGGTAAAATTTTATCCAAAAAACAATAAAATATCATGATTTAAGGCCTCGAATAAGTGTAGAAACTACACTTATCACTACGCAGGAAGAAAAAGTAAGCTCACTTTGTTTTAGTGAATAATCTTGTATGATCCATAGTTATAGAGTTGTGAATGGCTATAGAACATTTTTTTAACACTAATTAATAAATCAACTATTAAGGAAAATACTTGTTGAGAATCAAAAAATTGCTACAAATTTGAAAATTACATATTTTTGAACTAATGTGACTCGAAATTTCATTTATTTTTTCATATGGAGTCGATACCTTAAAATCAAATTAAGAGTGTGTTTTAATCACATTATTTTGGAAGAATGTATTTCGAAATAGTAGATTGATAAAGAATGTGTGGTTCAAAGATGCCTGCATAATCGAGGCACTAACTGAAGTTGTTGAACTGAAGAAGGTCAGAGCCTTATATAGCTTCGGATATTGATAATTACGAGGCGTTTTTATCTAAATGACTTTGAGAAACACGAAGCATCCTTAATGATGGCGCCTCAATGATTTGATGTAGTAGCACGTTTCCAAAAAGTGGTTCGTCTCCCAATTCACACAGCCGTCGTCACATTTAATGCGTAATGATGGCTGTCTTCCACGTACTTTTGCAAATGTCGGGCGCACGAAGGCACGTGACATCGACGTCCTGATCTGGGCCGTAGAAGGCGAAGTTTCAAACGTGCTGAGTGGTTCAGATTGGAATTTTAAATCAACCGTTGGATGGCCCGAATCAAGATCCAACGCCTGGGGTTGAGTGGGTCTGCGTATAAAAGGCACGAATTTTTTAGAGAATTTTTTTTTCTATTTTTGTACGAATCTTTGCCTTTTTCCTTGCAAATATTCCAAAACCTCCAAGTTTTTCTTGAGATTCTTCTAAGTCTCCTGTCAAGTTTCTTCCTTCTTTCTTACTTTTTCTGCAATTTTCAGCGTTCCTCTTTCTCCATTTTGTTTGAGAAAATCGTAAGTATTTTACTTTTGTAATTTGTGAAAGTTTTGTTATAATTTGTAAATCGATGGCTTCTTTGAATTCTGTTGGGCAGAAAGTAGATATTAGTGAGTTGGCGAGTGAGATAGGTTTTGCAGTCACATACACAGCTGACCTCGTTAGAGCTGTTGAGGCTGGCCGAGGTGTCTCAATTTCTGGGGGTGGTGTTGGGGATGATGACATAGACTTGGGGCAGCCAAAATCCCTTCTTCTGTAGATCCTTCTTACTTAGCCAATCTTAGGGTAAAGTAGAGGATCCCCTATGGCATCTAACTCCTTTTCCCATCTCTTAATGAGCGAGCTTGCTATCCTAGGCAAGGCTGTGTCGTCGTTAGTGAGTTCTTGTTAAAGGCTGGGCTTCACCTGTCGATCCAGATTCTTTAAACTCTTTTTTAGAGATGTTGTTAGTCACATTATTCGATTCCTCATATTCTGAGTTGGCACTCCTCCATCCATCATGTTAGAGATTTCGGATTCCAAGATAATGACGATAATGAAATAAAGATGAAAAAAGTAAGAACACAATAAGTTTAGAGGAGGAGAATCCACTTTGAACAATAGTTTTGTGTTTATAATATCAAGATTTCAATAATCTCAATTAAAATCTAAGCTCTCAAGAATGTTCTATGTGTTTTCTCTCTTTTCTCTTAAGTGCATATACATTACAATTCGTGACATATATATATATATAGATAAACCCTAGAGACAAGTTGTAGAAGAATAGGAGTCCAAAATCGCGTCAAAAACGAAAACGGGCTTGGACCGTATAAACCGGTCGCTCGAGTGACAGCTCCCTCGCTCGAGCGACAGGGCAGCGACGGCGGCGACAGACTATCGTGTTGTTTTCCACCAGGCTCGCTCGAGGGGCGGTTAGCTCTAGACAAGTGAAAATGCGGCAACTTTTTTCTCTGGTCCATAATTTTGATCTCTTTAAAACCACTCCAACTTAGACTCCAATACCCACTAGAATTTGGGTCAAACCACAACAAATTTTCACCTCGAACCAAATTTCAACACAAAGAATTCCAAGTCACAACTTCATCAATAAACACTGCTCCTCTTCAAACAAGTTCCAATGGACTAAATCAATAATAAACACTCAGCAAGTTCAAATAATGTTCAAAATTAGCATTAGGAAGTGGTTTTGTCATCATATCAGCAGGATTATCACTAGTATCAACATTGCTCACTACAATATTACCACGAGCAATCACATCATGTACAAAATGATACCTCACATCAATGTGCTTAGTCCTCTCAAGAAACATCTGATCCTCACATCAAGAAAATTGCACTCTGACGATCACAGAATAATGTAGACATCTG
>CAIGRK010048772.1:0-17702 GCA_903798315.1 Fraxinus greggii | reverse complement strand
CTTCAATGGCGTGTTTGGTAGAGACGATTAGATAATATTGGACATTATTAAGGAACAAATATAAAATTAAAATCATGTTCATTAGACTGTCTCGTCCTATCAAGCAATGCTTATCAGTATTAGACGGGAGTGGAATAGTAAATAGGATTTTAGCTTCTTATTCTTTCTTAGTACTATCCACTGATATCTAATCCTCCATACTGAAATTTTTATAAGAAACTAAAAATGGAAAACTGAATTACCTGTTGAAGAGTTGTACGTTGATATACGAAAATATTTGAGAAAATATCTTCTGAACAAGAATTGGAGGAACCTGGCAATGCAACTAGCGCATCAGCATTTTATAGCATATGACAGGTATAAAAGGTGAAGTGAATGAGATTCATACGAAATTTTCTTTTAAGGTGCTNCTTATTCTTTCTTAGTACTATCCACTGATATCTAATCCTCCATACTGAAATTTTTATAAGAAACTAAAAATGGAAAACTGAATTACCTGTTGAAGAGTTGTACGTTGATATACGAAAATATTTGAGAAAATATCTTCTGAACAAGAATTGGAGGAACCTGGCAATGCAACTAGCGCATCAGCATTTTATAGCATATGACAGGTATAAAAGGTGAAGTGAATGAGATTCATACGAAATTTTCTTTTAAGGTGCTGAGCAGTGAGTTGAGGCACTCAATGATTCCCTGCCAGTGATTTGTTGCGGAATCTTTACCAAAGGACCGTCCAGATCTCAGCACACTTTTAGAGGTTCTAGGTGCCTGAATTTTAGTTTATCATATAATGATCGTTAACTGTCTTGCCAGATTGTTGAAAATTAATTAACATAGAAGGAAGATAACACGACAAAAAAACCATATGTAATAACAAAAACATGATGATATGCAGTGCCGAACAAATAGATGTCAATAAAGCATCAAGCCAGATCCTTGATAGTTCGAATATAGGCAGTAATAATAGGCGAAAAATTCAAATAGCATGAGAAAGATTCTCATGATCTCATCACAGGATAAAGCCTTTCTGATGCATGGTGTAGAAAAAGTTATTGGTTTACATCTACAAGAACTGAATTTGATAACGAACCATTGAAGAAGAAAATAAATGATAAAGAAAAAGGGGCTTCAAGAAGTAGAAGAATTTAGGGCAAGAGAAAATCAGTTTATTTCATTTATTCAAGGGTACCTATTATAATGAATAAGTCCTCTTTTTATTGAGTAAAGAAGCTAAAATTAAAATTAATATCTGATAAACTAGAACTTTATTAAATTATTGAAACTAATCTAATTTAATCTAATCAAACATAACTTGAATAAAACTATATTTCAAAATCCAAAACAAATTCTATGTTTTTCCTTGTCTATGTTTACCATCGGCAACATAATAATTTCTAGAGATAGTAATAAATCAAGACTGTTTTTCTTCCGAATCAATCCAAGAGAATGGGTTATTCAAATTTCATTTGATAGTCAGAGGCGAATTGAAAGCTAAGCTGACATTGCTGAAGCTTGTCTTGTGTTTCGATTAACTTCTGAATTACCATCTACTACACAAGATGTATGGGGATACTTACGCTACGACAGACATGCATATATAGCATGCGCAAGCAAGCAAAGGACAACTGCCTCACATGTCCAGTTGTAGCTTGAAAATATTTATTGCCTCTTAAAGGAGAGAACAGCAATCATAGAGTCGTCGTGAAAGAGCATGAGTGTTTTACCGAAACCGAAGTACAACATTGGAAGTTTAGGGAGAATAAGTAAACACAATAGTTCAAGACACCTAGATGCTCAAAGAAAGCAACAATCCCAACTCCTTCGAGTTGTCTCGAATAATTCCATAAATTTTCTCAACACAGGCAGTAAGCTGCTGCTAGAAAAGCAGAGCTGGGTATTTGAATGTTTTACCAAAACCCAAGTACAACATTGGAAGTTTAGGGAGAATTGCAAAGTACATACAAGAGTTCAATATACCTGGATGCACAAGGCAAGAAATGATCCCAACTCCTTCTTCGAGTTGTCTCGAATAATTCCATAAATTTTCTCAACATAGGCAATAAGCTGCTGCTTGAAAAGCAAAGCAGGGTATTTGGCTTCAACTTGGCGAACTGTTTCGAGAGCTGCTGCCGCTGCAGCTTGGTTTACAGTAGAAGGGGATGACCGAAATCCCTGAGTATAATTATAGATATATAATTCAACTTCAGAAAAATTATCCACTTCAAAAAAATTCATTAAAGAATTAAGTGAAGGTTGAATTATTCAAATACCATTGTCATTCTCTCAAATAGGGATGTGGGAGGTTGTGGTTTACGAACTGGAGCTGAACCGGCAGGCCTTAAACTTCGTTGGAGTAAGAATAGCAATGTAGAGGTGTTCGACAACCAATAAGCCATGTGATCATTGCTTTCTTGATTCTGCAATCAGTTAAAATTGGGTCATCTTTAAAAACTTGGACAATAGCTCAAGACATCGCTTACTTACAGCTGTAAGTTAATTTTTCTCCACCAGCTATAAAGAAGCCAGACAACTTCCACCACAGAACATTGTGAACTCCAGGAAGGAAGTAATGACCTCATAACATCAGCACACACACACACCCCAACAAAAATTTTGTAAAAAAAAAAAGAGAGAGAAAAAAAATGCAAAGTACCAAAAGAAACCCATTACGTGAGCATACGTCTCATATGTTGGAGCCATAGTATATAGTAGAGACTAGTAGTATAGAATGTGGAAGAGAACCAGATGCAGATTCTGCACCAATTTTTATTTTAAATTATTTAATTAAAAATTATATTATCACTAAAATCGTTAAATTAAAAATTATATTTAATGAAAAATATTGCATAAATTAATAAAAAAAATTAAAAAAAAAAAAACATTAAACAGAAACCATAATTAAAAAAAATTACATGAAATTTTTTAATTTATTGTATCAATAATTATTACTTATGACTTGATTAGAATTTAAAAATAAATGTTAAATAAAAATAGCCATCAAATTAAAAAATATAAATTTAAAATCAATTAATTCTAAAGATAAAAAAAAAAGGATATAGATGGAACAAAAATTGTTTGTAAAGGGGAAGAGAGGGCAAAATGGGGAATATTGAAAACTTCAAATTTGGTGCATCATATTTGCCTAACCATTGGAGAGCTTTTTACAACAAATTTCCCTCACCATTGAAGATGGTCTTAAGGTGGGGCAGGGCGGGGTAATCCCTGCATCATTTACCGCCCCGTTTGTGTATATAAATATAGCCCTTGTTCGTGACCTATTTTTCCATCAAAATGTATTCTTGAACAGTGATTTCACCTCATTTCAACTATACATTTTTCAATAAAATAATATTACACGCAAACCCAAAACATTTTCTTATTTTTTAACCACGCATTCTTCATCGAAACACTATTACAAAATGCATTTTCTGAAAAAAAAAAAAAAAAAAAAAAAAAAAATTGGGGAAAAAAAAAGGAAAAAATATTTTTGTTTTAGCTATATATGCATTGCATATTACCCTATGAACTCTAAATCAAAACTGCTTGTACCATTCATATAGCTCAAATGGACAAACCAAACACACGCACATATATTTTTACATAGCCACACAATGAAAAAAACAATGCATATTGCATAATACCATGAAAAACATATCTAGGATCTCAGGAAAACACAAGCTTCGTAAAAACTGAAACAACTGGAAACTTTAGCTCTCCTCANAAAAAAAAATTGGGGCTCAAACAAGCCCATACTGAGCTAGGCTTGGGTTCGGGTTTAGGCATAAAAAAGTTGGGCTAAAGTGATTCTAAACAAAATTTGAAAAAAATTAAATTAAATTAAATAAATGACAAGCAGGGGTGTGGCAGGATAGGAAAATTCCCCGAATGGGGTGGGGCACCATTAGGCTCAAGTTTGTCCATTCAAATTGCCATCCCTATTTCAATATAATCATTTCATATGTTGTGAATAAATCCGAAAATTTTCATTTTGTGTTCCCTCACTAGGGTTTTTGTTTAATTTTGTGTTTTTCTATACCAATTTAGTTCATCAAGATTTCTGCTAAAGTCATATTTGTGCAACATGTCCCAGTCAATCCCACATGACAATGAAAAATGATGTCCTATGAAGTCAGCCAATTACCTCAATGGCCGAACCGATCATGTTAATGAGCCGATCAAATACACTTGTTCTTTCAGCTTCAAAAGATTTCCAGTGCAGAAGACATTTGTGTATGGTGAAAGCTGCAACAGGCTTGCCTTGACTGAACCCCACATCTTTCATTACAAAATCCAGGAGCGTATCAACATCCTCCTGCAGTATGTTTTCCAAATAATTTGTATTTAGTTGACTAGAATTTACACTAGAATTTAAGGATGAGAAATATATGCATCCCTATTCCGATAAGCACGCACATGCTGACGATCAGTTGGAGGTCTCCTTGGTTTGCCATCAGGGGTCTCATAACTTTTCGGTGGAAAAAGATTCTGCGATTCCTGCAGAATTCAAACCCATCAAATAATCAATAAACCGTAAGTAGAATTCAATAACATGCTCTATGAAATTGAATTGATATTATGGAAAAGAGCTAGTACATTGCTCTTGACTTCATTTGCAAGGTGACCATTTTCGAATCCCTACGCATAACATGAACGACATGAGATTTGAGAGAAGATAAAGACAAAAAAGTTGTGGATTTTTCTGAAAATACATACATTGGTTGCTAAAGTAGATGGATGTTCTAGCACCCCTTTAGCAGGGGTAAGCAAGGTCTTGTGGCGAAGAATTTTATTCTCAGACTCCATGTCAGAAACTTTTTCTTCAAGCCTATATTTATAGAAAGATAAGACACAAATCGATTTGCAATATTGAATCCAGAAATCACTATAACTAAAAACTATTAATGATAAAAGAATATGTACAACAGTTCCATGGCAGTCTTCAACTTAATGATCTTCGACTCTGCCTCCACAGCCTGTTTCAACCTTTCCTCACTAAGTTTGCTTGTCTCTTCATATTTCTTCTCAGTTTCATCTATTTTCTTTTCTAGAGAGCTAACCAAGGCCTGCAATAGAAAATAAAAAGGAATGCTTCAGCAAGAATAAGCAATCAGTAATATCTATGTCACCACATCTCACATGAAGTCCCCAATAAAGCAAGTCAATTTCACCATCTTACCTTGAGTTTTTCATTTTCAGCATTAAGCTTATCCATCAATTCATGGTCAATGACAGGGACCTCCTGGATTATAGGAATTTGTTTTACTGCCCTTTCTGCAGCTTCACGCTCCTTCATGAGAACGTCTTTAGTTTCCTTGAATTGAAGTTGCAGATCTTGCAAGGCTGATTGCAATTTTTCATTTTCTTGAGTTTTTGCTTCTTCCACGTCAGCCTACGAAACAGTACACCATTCATGGATCAGTAAAAAAGAAAACAAAACAAGGAGGCGTAGAGATGAATTCAAATATAGTTTTTGAAGAGGCATGTTGAATTTCATTATTGATTGGTATTTTCCTAACATTTTCAACCATGTTTTTTAACACTTTCAGAACCTTTGTATTTCATACTCACAACGGCACAATCATAACAGTTTAGCAGTATAATCCTTTAACTTGAAAAAAGGAACGTAGGACCTTGAAAAAAATCAAACATTTTCTAACCAAAAAAAGTTCACTTACCCTCATTCTTTTCTCCAACTGTAATCGCCAAGTCAATTCTTCAACCTGCTTCTCTAATTTATTCTTGGCAGCTTGCAGTGCACCTGTTTCTCTTGCAGCCTGCATTTGAATTGGGAAAAATTCTTTTTATAAAAAACATGAATATAGATAAGCATGAAGAGAGAGATATTTAAAAGAATGTAAAGGAACTTTTTCCATAAAGCAATATGTCGGGCTGGTTTTGGGTTATTATCCTCTTCATCCTTTTCCAAAAATAAAATTGTACGGCATATAAGCTTCTTAGTTTCACATTTCCATAAAATCCTTTGATCAGGAACACTCTAAGAAGGTAAAGTCTTCCAATGAACGGGTAGTTGCCTGGATCATAAATTTGAGACTTCTATACATTTTTTGAGCAAATTTTGAATTCCGTATGTTTTAAGGTTAACCTTATGAACATTGAAGAAGAATTTTCATTGTAAATATTCTCTTACATTATTGGTGATTGATTATTTTTTTAAGAACAAATTAGATTTCTCAGTCTGGATTGACCAATATACTGTTTTCAATTGACGTTACCAGAGAAGCAGAAAAAATGAGGGGGAAATGGTATCCACAACATCAAAATGGGAAGCCAGACATATAAATCAAGAAAATTGCCTGAGTTCACATAACATTTTAACTAGTGGATTCCCAGTCTCTCCGGTCACAAGAAAACATTGATTTCTGAAATCAACTATCCTAAAGCAGTAATATAAATATAGTTCAATGAACATTTGCTTCAAAAAGGCTGAGAACTCTACAGGCATAAAAAGCTTTAAATCATGATAAGTAGCATATATAACTAATAATAAGTATTATTGACATATTTCAAACTACAATTGGTGGGAAGGAAGAAAGAAATCAAAGGCGACGGTAGGGATTGAGGAGGAAAGAAGGCAGAGGCAGGTACCGTCTTCAGCTTCCGAAGTTCTCTACGTGCAACTCTTGCCCTCCATGCACATTGTGTGGTGATTGCAGCTTTTTTCAGCTTCCTATACTCTGAAAGGGCTAAGAATTTGCGGCAATGACTCTGTAGTCACAAGATAAAGTCATCAAAATTTTCAATTAGGATGTTCTTGGAAGGTTTTAGACATGAAAATGATTTTATCTAGACTAATGGACAACATACCAGGAAGACAACTTAATGTTTTCCTGAGGTGTCTTACCTGGATGACAATGGCTGCACTTGTCTGCCTTCTGAAGCGAAGTTCATTACGTGCAGCCATCCCACGCATTCCTGTCTGAATTGAAATTGCGGATGAGCACAATTCTTTGTATGCTTTCCTATCAAGATGCATCCGAAAATCTCTCTGAATCCTCAGAGAAGAAGCTTCTCTGCGCATGCCCTCGTAAACTTTCCGAGTAAGTTCTCCTGCACTCAACAAAGAGGAAAACCACCAAGGACACTTGATCTATAAGGTTTGCAGTGCTTCCACTGACATAAACAGTAAATCTTACAAAATTAAGTACCTCTGCACACTGATTGAAGCTGAATTGCTGAGCGACGCAACAACGTAAAACTTTTTCTAGCCATGTAAGAACGAATTTTTCTCTGGATAATGCTTGCAGATCTTCCCAACACCTCAGTCCTGCGAGCATCCAGCTCAGCCATCTGACCAGCCCTTAGAAACACCTTTGTTTTCCCAATCTGCAAAAGCAGACTGAATCAAAAAGCCAATAGAATTTAACATTCAAAAAAAGGCAAATAAAAAGTGTCCCATGCCGAAATATCACAATCACCCCCTCGTCTCGGGCCAGTGCATGAGAAATTATAACCCCTTTTCATCTGGCATTAACTCGGTACCACGTGCATCTAAAGAACCTTTCACCAAGATCAATGGTATGTAAACCCAAAGCAATAGCATGATGAACCAAAAAGTCTCCAGGACTTACGATTAAGAATATTTTATTATTATTTTCAATAATAGCATTTAACCAACAGGGCATGTAGATGTATGTTTGGTGCACAGTATTAGACGGCACCGTACAGGGCGTTAGTCAAGATTCAAACTTCTTCCTTAATCTAATCTTGTTTTGTCGAGTCTTACATATCAAGCATACCGGTAAAGTTCTGACTTATGATAGCTTATACAAGCAAAGAGCAACAACTGATATGTTGGAATTATGTTATTATCAGTAAAGCCTAATAGTTCAAATACAAGAACATGTAGCAGGGCCTAATTATCTGTGTCAGATCCTTTTCGAGGTGAACACGAGATAGGTTTTGGATTTAATAGAAAATAAAGTCAAAAGAAGAGTTAGAATTCAGAAAGACGATAACATATGCCTGAACAAAAGAAGACGATCACTTTAGTAAAGTATTAAGACGAAGCAATCTGTCTTGATTTTAGTTCGGGGTGATACTCCTACCGAAAGCCTGTATGACCAATAACATACAAACACGAGATAGGAACGTCCATGACGGATATGGACCTCATTTTCATCATCAATAAACAAGAAGGATCTGAATTCTGATGGACCGGAAAAAAAAAAAAACTATTGACATTAAAAGTAAAAGCGGGCTTGTAAGTTACGAATCCAATTTTCACCAAATAATTAAGTTTTTATTCTAGAACTCGCCAAGCAACAGAAAGATCCAAGCTCCTAAGTTTTGGATAAAAAGGTTACAAGGAGCAACCATCATAGTGGCAGCCAGTATTCCTACTGTAAGCATTAGCATAGAGAGCAAGCACTGGGATTCTAGATATAAAAAACAAATGGCAAAACTGATTACTCCGAAACTTAGCTTCATAGAGAAAGAAGCAACACAAAAGAAATAAAAATGTCATACATGGTAGAAAAAGCAATTTAGCACTGCTAAAATGACAAACTAATATAATTACGAGATCAACAATCTAGTAATTTCACTTTCAAGAACCAAGGAAAACTATTGATAATACATTCTCACAAAACATGACACCACTATGCCTTAAAAACAAGATTAGCACTGGACAGGTATAACACCGGACAGGATCATTTCGACTTGAAAGGATAAATATTAATGATTAATTTCCAAACGAGTGGTAGATATATGCAGCATTTATTAATTATCCAACAAAATAATCCATTACCTGATAGCCTTCAAGTCCCACTTTCTCCAAAAGCCTCTTGCTAGCAGTGACCTCATCCATACTATTATCAATTTCCATTAGTGTGACAGTCAAAGAATGAGTGACATGAAAAGAATATGGTAACAATGAATATACCTTCCGACTAAAACTTCAGGAGCCAGGATGCTAAAACGGTCTACAAATTCATCAAAGGGTCTTTTGGTTGGATATCCTGCACAACTTATCCTAATTGCTTCCATGACTCCCTGTACATACATGTAATAAATATAATCTAAGCAAAAGTTCAGCAGCTATTCTAACTTCAAGATACATTGGCAACCAACTAAAATAATCTAATTTTTACCCCACAACGCAGTTGTTGCAAGACATTATGATTCTCAAAAATAGCTGGCTTAAGAAGATTATTGGGCTTCACGCAGCGAATGTAATGAGGTTCAGTGGTACTCAGAGTTTCAAGTAGAGCTTGCAATTGTTGCTGCAAATGCATAATCAGAAAAGTCAATACCTCAACATACTTGCCAGAAAGGCCCATGTGACGATACACGCCAAGGGAATGATAGACACAGGTGCGCACATGGAGAGAGAGTGAGAGAGAATTACAGACCTTAAACCTTGAGCCAATGGAAGAGAACTTCGATTGTTTAGAGGTCTCATCATTTGACATTGGAAATAAACCCGAAACGAAGGAGCAGTTGGAAGCATTTAAGAGTGACTGATGCTCAGCAATAACATAATCTTTGTTTTTGTCTATAAACATCTCAGTTTGATAAGTGACCTAACATATGAAACAAGATGGAAATCAATGCTTTTCAATTGCAATCTCCTTGTTTTTTAAGTTAAACTAGATAATTCAATATAGTTAATAAAGACAAGAAAGAAACTTACATCACCGGCATAATGGGAAATAGTGAAGTCAGAACGAGATAATTTGGGCTTGCTGAAGCGTTTGTGGTTCTTAAAAGTCTGGTAAAGCTTCTGTGCAAATGTTTCATGAGTTGATCGAGGAAACATGCTACAAGACAAAGTCACGTCCATATAATTTCCATAAGTAGTTATGATAAATAAAGCTGAACCATTGCGAATAGAAGTCCCTTAATTGATGAAAAAGCTTACCAAGCTTCATCTAGTAGAGCTATAATGCCACCTGGTTTCTGAGCTATGAAAATGATTTATATTAGAAAGAATACATGTATGAAGGGAGAGCCATGTTATAATGATAGTGAAAATAACTCAGCATTTACATTAACAAAATAGCGAGAAGATGAGCAAAAATTCCTCACTCATCCACCTCCAGAACAAGAAAAACAAAAAGGATTTAAAGAAAGTCAAAACGGATTAAGGATCTAGGATTCCAAATATGAAAAATAGCATAGTACCCGGAACCAAAAAATGGAAAAGTAAATAAGATCAAAATGTTACTTCATAGTCTAGAGTCCATTAATAGATAGTAGTGTTAGATTAGTGACTAAAGGATATGGTATGTAAAGCACGAGCATGCTTGAAATGGGAGGGTCCAAAGAGAGTGGGCTTGGGGTGGATTTCCCTGCTTGATTCTGGGCGGTATGTGGTGAATTGCACCTCCTCCATGAGCTATAGCTTTTGGGAAAAGTGACGGTAATACCCTACATCATTTGGCATTGGATCTGGAGGTCTGGTGGTCAAGTCAATGTTGTAGCATTTCCATTGGGTGGGTTTATAATGTAGGAGCATGCTTGAAGGGGGTGGGTCCAAAGGGAGTAGGGTCGGGGTGTATTCCCAGGCTTGATTTGGGGTGATATAGGTTGGATTTCACCTCCTTCATGAGCTATAGCTTTTGGACAATGTAGTAGCAATACTCTGGGAAGCCTCAACCAAATTTTACAGTAATAGGAGTATATTTGCAAGATCATTGCATAAAGAATTCAACTTCAGCAAAAGACGTAGAATAACAGTTGAAAGAAGAACTTTAGATTAACATAACAGTCAGCAGAACCTTTTCAATAAGATCTAGAACATCTTGATTGTCGATGAACTCAATGTAGCTCCAGTCGATTTCCTCTTTCGTATACTCCTCTTGCTCCATTTTGAAAACATGCTGTCAAATAAGGGAAAAGGTTTCACAAAATTGTACCATAGAGAGCAAATTTCAGAAATCAAGAATAAGGAATCCATGAGAAACCTGATTAAAGTGCTGCTGAAGCTTCTCGTTCGTCAAATTTATGCAAAATTGTTCAAAACTGTAGAAATATGCAATGTTAATGAAATCAATGGTATGCTAAAACCTTTTGCAAATATAATTACATCTCAAGTCAATGAGCAAGTCAAATAATGCACTGACATTAAACTATTCAGAATTCAAAATGCAAGAAACTGTGCTTCTCTGGCTTTAGTACCCTAGACATCACTCAAAATAGTGGGTCTGCCAGGAGGTTGTATCAGGTACTTTAGATCGAAGATGGAAGGATCATTCATAAAATAGTAGAGTGGGCCACACACACTGATTATCCCAAATCTTCAAATGCAGTAACAATGTATGAGAGGCATTCATACACAACATCTCAAATTTTTGGATTAATATTTTCTTACTATGCAATTTATAAAAAGATATCACAAGGTCAGGAATACAAACACATGCACATATACATGAAATTGAGAGAGCAAATCAGTAGTTATCACCACGAAAGCAGAAAGAAATCTTATTCACATAATAGGCACAGAAAAGTAGAATTTAGTGCATTGGCTGCCCCCATCGCCCACCCAAAAATTATATATTTAAGACTAGCCAAAGCAAGTCACTCGTTATGACCACAACAGCAGAAAGAAAGCTTATTCACAGAATAGGCACGGTAAATATAGTGCACTGGCTGCCCTCTATCCCCAAAAGAACTATACATACAAAACTAGCCAGCTGAATTTAGTTATATGATGAAATGATGTACTCTTCTCAAACCGTGTGTCCCGTAGCACGGAAGATTGGAACTGCCCATCCATAAAAGAGCTAAAAAGGGGGTAAGAAAAATGTAAATATTATTCAACTCTTGAGAAAATCTTTACATGATTCCCTAAAACAGACCAGATCTTGTCAACAACAAATATAAAGCGTACCACTTAAGCACCTGTTAATCTTGAAACTCTCAAATCCATAGATATCCAGCACCCCGATCAAACATTTTGAGTCTGGATCTTGACCTATTGAACTATTGATCTTATCTACAAGCCTGCACAATAATGGTAAAACAGCAAAAATCATAATTTTTAACAAAATAAATAAGGAAGTACAAAGCTAAAGAAAAAAATATAAGCTGGGACATGGCTAAGTGTTTAAGTGATGCACATCTTCTTCAAGCATGGAAGTGAAACTTACCAGTCAAACAACCGAGAGTAGACAATTTTGGCCAAAGCATCCCTACTGGCAACAGCAGCTTCTGGATCTAACCATTTGGTGATTGTTTCATCACGAGTTACAATTTCACGCTTGCACAGGGAATCCTCTAAAGCCTTCACATCACACCTACAAAAAGCTGAAGTTTTAGGCACTAAACATTAAAGAGCAACAATGGAACTGTTCTTGTTAGTTACTGCATGCCCCGGGAAAAAAAAAAAACAAAGGATTACATGAAAAGCTCTGCTGCAGTTCTTAAATGAAACCAAGATTTTTCATCTTTGGGCATTGAGGAGTCTATTTCCTTTCCCTTTGCAAATTCAATGTTTCCAAGATGGAGGATTGCAGCAATAACTCGAAATATTGCATCCTGAGAAAGAAAAACAAAGAGAATTAACAAAATTTGTATCAGAAGGCAAGAATCCTTCTCATGTTAAATAATTGCATCTAATACCTGCTCCTCAGAACTTATTCCAACAGTATCCATTGCCTGCCTTGTTGCTATATATTCTTTGCATTCGTCAACCCCATCCAATTCGTAGCAATTTGATTGATTTAAATAATGAAATGTTCTCTGATCTCCTAATTTATATTTTTGAATCTCCTAAAATTGAAAACCATGAAATGAGATTCATCTGAAATCAAGAGGGAGAATTTAAATAAAATGAAGTGATAACTAAACTCGATAACATCATAAGCATTCTATTTTATATGCAATGACAATTGCACCTTAAATAAGAAAACCACAACCCATCTCAGTTGAAGAAATAGAAATTCAATTATGAACAACAATTTTAGATCAGTGTTAGTATTTTTGCATAAAACCATTCGCTCCAGAAAGCCAAAACATGAAAGAAAGAAAGAATGCTATGAAAAGAACAGAGGGAAGTTACATCACATCCAGAGTCACTAAGAAATGAAAACAGAATGAAATGAATGAAGTCGAAATATAGAGAACACTTTAAACCATAAGCACCACAGAGAGATAACAAACTCCTATTCACTATATTGGGCATAACTGATGTGAGTGAATGAGCTGCAAGTGGATATAGAATCAAATACCCAGTTTACAAGTTTTATACTCAAGGGACTTGATGAGGAAGGCCCTAAATATATAAACATAAACATATAATTTAAATGGCTTCCACTAAAATGAAACAGATTAAATATTTAACTCAATAAACTACCAGATTCGGTCTGTTAGAGATGGTAAGCAAACTACCAAATTTTTGTCTACAGGCAGATACGATGTGATAAGCCCCCCATTAGATACACTTATTCTAGAAGGCATAAGAAGGTGGGAGATCCAAATGGCGGGAAGGCAGTAACATAATCAAGTGGCTAAACAGATGGGCTAAACAAAATCGGTTACTTGAGCTGTAGGCTCTATATAAACAGTAGAGGAATAACCAAGATGGCAGTTAGAGATTGAGTTAGGAAGTGGAGAGAAATAGCCCTCTCGAATGGTTATGTATTTACTTTCAGTTCTGTAATCCTTTGCTTATTAATACAATAATCATTTTCCCTACAAACACAGAATCAATTTCTCATTCCTGCTATTCATCTGTTTGTTCTTAAATTCTCGTTCTAATTCCTCGAACCTTATCAACTTGCTCAAAAAATGAGAGTTCTAAAAATATATGCAGGTAAAAAGTTCAATTAAATTCCATTACCTCCTTTGGTGCAGCACAAAGCATATAAAAACAATGGTAATTTCTCTCAGGATCGGACACTTGACAAACACGAGATCTTTCAAGCAAATAAGTTCGAATAGCAGCCCCCGAAATCTTTCCCCTTCGATCAAATTGAATTTCCACAAACTTACCAAAACGACTGTAAGACATGACAGGTCATATTAGTTGTATGATTATATCAAAAGGATATACCATCCACACACACAATAAATTCAGAAAAAGAAGTACGCAACATATTCAGAGATAAAAAGCAGATGCATTATTTTTGGGTGAAATCTTTCACCTTCGATCAAATTGAATTTCCACAAACTTACCAAAATGACTGTAAGACATGACAGGTCATATTAGTTGTATGATTCTATCAAAAAGATATACCATCCACACACACACAATAAATTCAGAAAAAAAAGTACGCAACATATTAAGAGATAAAAAGCATATGCATTATTTTTACACCTTGAATTATTATTTCTGACAGTCTTGGCATTACCAAATGCTTCCAAAACGGGATTTGACTGCAAATATGCAACGGGAAAGTAAAATGTGAGAAACTGAATCAGCCATGCAGTGTAATACTAGAATTAACCATCGTGAGAAGTACTTCTCATCTATGCTTATTCAGCTGAGTATACCTGAAGAACTTGTTGTTCCACCGTCCTTCCCTCAGCCACAGCTCGTCCCCCCATGTATGCAAGATAACGCATAAGCAATTTCGTGCTTTCAGTTTTACCAGCCCCACTTTCACCGCTAACCAAAATTGCCTGACTTATTCCTTCATTCATCATTAGTCTGTGCAAAGAAATTATCTATTCAATAGCAATACAAATGTGCAAACTCAAGCAGTAGATCTAAAATGAAACTTGCCTGTAAGCAGCATCTGCAACAGCAAAAGGATGCGGACTCAGCTCGCCAAATGCTGCTCCTTTATATTGCGCCATCATATGGCTATCATACAGATGGGGCAATTTTTGGAAAGGGTTCACAGCAATTAATATATTTCCAGTGTAAGTCTGGAAAATGGACAAATAGAAAGGTTCCAATAATTTTTCAGAGTTTTATCGATGAAGGCAGTAATCAGGGGAAGAGGGAACTTTTTCCAGATGAAGAATGTAAGAAACTCACATAAATCTCATTAATATCATATCTGGTTTTTAAATTATCTAGAACTCCAGGCTCATGCAGATATGCCAACTTTGTCATGTCATCCACTCCACAAGGTGGGGCTTCTGCATCTTTGGGATAGACATTAGAAGACTTGACGACAATCTGTAGAAAAAGATGACAAAAATATACAGGGAGGCTCAATTTAGTCAATCTGTAAGCCCTCCAATTTAAGCAAGAAAAACTTAATCCAATGAAAATAACTTAAGAGGATGTAAAAATTACACACCGTTTTTCCTGATGCACACTGGACCTTAATATCTTCACCATTCACGGCAACAACCTCCCCATCCATCCATGCTTCATCAGGATCCTCCACCCATACAAGAGAGCCCACCCCTAAGCTGACTGAAGCAACCTACAAAAAATCATGTTACGGAGAATTAATACCAAGGTCCAGAAACTCCATTCTTTGATCGTTGCTGATATCTTCAGCTTGCGGAAAATTATGTGAGAAACCCAGGCTGACTTCTTCAAAACATGAGAGAGTCCGTTTGGAACCGAGGAGTCAGTTTGGAACCGAGGACCACAATGGACATGGATTATAAACCCAAGCCATCAAACAAAGTAGGCCAAATTTGTACGAGCGTATTTTGCTTTCATTTGGTTAGCACACAACTATTTTATACAGTTGCATCCTAATAAAGGCATTCTAGTGCCAAATAGATTTGAATGTGTGTCGAAAAAAGGATACTATATTGATTCGACATACACTAGAGATGCCTTCAGTGCAATGCATCAGATAATGCAAGGATGAAATTTCAGTGATGGCCTTTTACTGGTATCAACTTTTATGGAATCTATCCCATTGAATCACCTTCTAACAGGTAGTTATTATATCATTTACTTGAAGGATTATTCATGGCCGAAAGGGCTACTGCTGATAGACACTCTGGTATTCTCTGGCAGAGTTTAGAAACAAGAAATCTGGTCAATAGAAAAGTCTGAAAATAATGAAAGGGATCACAAACATAGTGTTGTTTCTGTTGCTTTCGTTTAGTTGATTGATCAAGTGGAAGAAAGACAGTAACAGAGAATGTCTACTCTTCATTTTTTGTCAATTATTCTTCATTTTCGTCCTTTATGTGTGCTAAAATGGCAAAATATTTTTGTTAACTAACTAAACATATTTTCAATCAGTGACAGCAAACTTTTGAAACCAAAACTCTCATCTATTGCACCAAAGAGACACCAGGACTTCTAAAATTCATGTATTGCAACCAATAGTCCAAAAAATGTTGACAAAAACTTCACAAGTTATTTGCGTTGAACTCTGTCGAATGATCAAAAAAGTTGATAATCCGATACACGATGAAGTGTTTTGCTTTGATATAAGACAAAATACTATTGATATCTTCCATTGAAGTCAAACCAGTTAATGCAACTACCATGGTGCAGAGCCTCCCCGCCAACAACAATTCATATTATTTTAATTCCTCATTCAATTGATTAGAGAGAAAATGTACGCCAGTAACTTCAAATTGGTAGCGAAAGATTGTGTGCATATAAAGTAAATCAAGATGTATAACCTCCAACATTATTCTAGAAATATTGGACAATCATGCAGAAATCTAGTAACATACTGTTAATCAACTTAAGCAAATAACTAATATTCACACGCAATTCAATAAATTAAGATAAAATAAAAGCACATTCTGGGAATCAACCAAGACCAAACAATTAACAAATAAAAATATAAAGGAAGACAAATTATACCATATTTGGATGGCTCCAATCAGATCAGGAAAAAAGAGAGCAATTCAAACAAAACCAGATCAAGAGAATCAACGGCACTTGCACTTCCAACGCTCGAAAAAAAAAATGGAAAAATCCAATCCAGTATTCACTCGAAATCAATATTTTAAACAACAAAACTCCAATGAACTACACTTCTCCTGGTCTACAACCAACTTCTTATTTTCTTCAATATCCAAAAAATATACAAAAGATCTGAGCAGAATAAGATTTGATATACTTATTCTCTCTTCAACAGATCCGATTTTTCGTTGAAAAGTAGAAAAAAAAATCGAAAATCGGAGAAATATTGCGGATTAATAAACAAATGGAAAAAAAAAAATGAATGAGACAAAGAGAGAGAGAGATTAAAAACTCAAAACCCCAATTTCGCTTGGGAAAAATGCAAAGGTTTTATGTTTTCTATTGTTTTCTTCGTGAGGTCTTTTGCTGTTACAAGTTAATCGTTGGTTAAATTCAACTGAATTCCATAAATGCCCCTCCTACATCCGCGATATTGCAATAAGTGGCAAACTTCGCAATGGTAGGGTTCAGACATGTAAAAGATAATACACGGGCATCATTGTAACTGGGTCCCACTCTTTTGAAATGCTAACGCGGTTACAACTTTCTTCCCCCGCCCCCCGCCCCCCAACTCTTACTTAAAATTTTTTTTTTATGAGATGATTTGTTGTGGCCCATGAAAAGGTTCTAATTTGGAAAATTTGTTGGGAGTAAATTGGAGGGATCAAAATAATCGGGTCGAAATATTTGACTTTTTGGATAGATAGAATTTAATCGATTAAATGAATATATCTAAAGTGTTGATTATCTTTCGTTTATATTCCACCGCATCTAATGCAGCATGATGCTTCTCAAAATTCTAAGATGTAACAAGTTTTCAACTAAGTTCGGAGCAAACAACAACAAAATTGTGATCCTTCACCTAACCCCATTAGCTCATTCATGTAAAAAGCATGAAAAC
>CAIGRK010048699.1:0-10477 GCA_903798315.1 Fraxinus greggii | reverse complement strand
TTCTGCCGTTAATTATGTGATAATCTTAACCCTATGTTTAAACCATGGTTGTTGGAAGTTTCGTGCCTTTATCACATTAATAAATTAGTATGCAAAAACACAATTCAAGACGAGTATCCGAAGAATGTACATTAAATGAATTACTTCTATGAGTTACATTAAAAAAAATAAAAAAATCTCCAGTTATTTATTCACCAGATCCTTAATCAACCGACCGAACATTGATCTTGGACTCTTTAGTTGATTAGTCAATGTCATAGCCTCATAACAATTAAACGTCGTCGTTCCCTGTCCCCACTCCACCTTCTACAGTACCTTGCTACTACCAGATATTTGCGAAGTCAGACCAGTTTTATAATTCGGTTCACAAAGTTCAAGATTCCTCACACGCCTTTGTCCCCCCAATTACAAACAACATCTTTCATTTCTCATCGTCCAAGAATTCGAGTATTATATACGTCATTAGTTCGACCCTTCATAAGAACTGATGTGTGATAACGAACTTACAAAATAGATCTACTTTGTTTATTATAAAGAGATTCAACTATCTTTCTGACACTCCCACCTCCATTTCTCAGATCTTCTGCAGCTCACTTCTCCTCGACTACACAACTGTTTCATTTAGTGAAATCACACAAAACCATGAAATTGTTACACTTTCTTATCTTTTCAATCCAAATGCACCTCTCCTTTTGCTTAGCAGATCCAATGGTCATCAAGAAATCAAATGCTACTGCAAAAGTGCTTGTTTTGCCACTGAAAACTCAAGAAATTCCATCCGGTTCTTTAAGAAGTCCCAATAAGCTTTCATTCACTCACAATGTAACTCTTACAGTGTCGTTAGCAGTGGGCTCACCTCCACAGAATGTTACCATGGTCCTCGACACAGGGAGTGAACTATCATGGCTAATCTGCAACACGACTCGAGCAAGCAGACCCGTATTTGACCCGACCCGGTCATCGTCTTACTCACCTGTAACTTGTTCTTCACCCACTTGCACGACCCGGACCCAAGACTTCTCCATACCCGCTTCCTGTGATTCCAAGAACCTCTGCCATGCTATACTTTCGTATGCTGACGCTTCATCGTCGGAAGGAAATCTTGCTTTGGATACGTTTAATATTGGCGGGTCGATATTTTCGGATACCATATTCGGGTGCATGGATTCCGGTTTTAGTAGCAACACAGATGAGGATTCCAAGACCACCGGGTTAATGGGTATGAACCGTGGATCCCTTTCTTTTGTTTCCCAAATGGGCTTCAAGAAATTTTCTTATTGCATTTCGGGTTCGGATTTATCCGGCGTTCTACTATTGGGTGATTCCAATTTTACTTGGTTTTTGCCCTTAAATTACACTCCCTTGATCCAAATCTCTACCCCATTACCTTATTTTGATAGGGTGGCTTACACTGTCCAACTTGAGGGTATTAAAGTCAAAGAAAAATTGCTGCAATTACCCAAGTCCATATTTGAACCCGATCATACCGGGGCAGGTCAAACCATGGTTGATTCAGGTACTCAGTTTACTTTTCTCCTTGGACCAGCTTACACGGCTTTGAAGAATGAGTTTATGAACCAAACTAGAACGATTTTACGGGTATTGGATGATCCAAATTTCGTGTTCCAAGGAGCATTTGACTTGTGCTTTCTTATCCCAGCTAATCAATCTGGTCTACCCACATTACCCTCAGTTAGTTTACTGTTTCGTGGCGCCGAAATTAAGGTATCTGATAACCGATTGCTATATCGGGTTTTGGGCGAAGTTAGAGGAAATGATTCTGTATATTGCTTCACATTTGGGAACTCTGATCTCCTAGCAATCGAGTCGTACATTATAGGCCATCATCATCAACAAAACGTGTGGATGGAATACGATCTCGAGAAGTCAAGGATCGGTGTTGCTGAAGTAAGATGTGATTTGGCAGGACAAAGATTTGGCGTTTATCATCATTGACTTTATGCCATGTTCTATGTGCACCTTGCACCATGTGATTATAGCACCGGTGGACCCGCAGTTTGCAGATATTTTATTGTATGGTGCAGGCCCATAATATTACTGCGATCCCATGGCCCATTATATTACTGTGATCCCATGGACTAACAACACTACAAAGTACAATCAATGTTCCACCCCATTGAGTGCAGAGTGCTAGTGTGGTTGTACATTGATTGAGTGGCTATAAATGATGGGAGATAGGGGAAGATGGTTATCCTTCCCAATTCTCACATTTTCTGTACTTTATTTATTTTTCTTGATTCTTTTTAATTAATTTTAGGTTCTTTTCGATTTTAGTTAGCATAATTGCAATTAATTTCTTTTTGACCTGTGTGTTCTGTTTAGTTTTTGTGGTGTACCTCGGACCTTTGCTGCACTTTGTTAGTTGGCCGGGGATGGTTGTGTACGTCGTGATTAATATGCTTGATTAAATAAGATTTGGAAATAAAAGTAAATGTGCTAGATATTTGTTAATTGTATGAGATCTTAATTTTTTGGACCTAAGGTGCCAGTATATAACCTCTATTTAACAGGGATTAAAATTAAATTCTTATATAGATAATATATATATATATATATATATATATATATATATATATATGATTGAAAAGTCGCGAGATATATAAAATGTGTTGTTAAAATTTTTTGAGCTTAATCTATTTGTACTAGGGTTCAGAGCTCTATTTAATAGAAAGGGGTGTTTATTCTTTTTCATCTTTNATTTGGAAATAAAAGTAAATGTGCTAGATATTTGTTAATTGTATGAGATCTTAATTTTTTGGACCTAAGGTGCCAGTATATAACCTCTATTTAACAGGGATTAAAATTAAATTCTTATATAGATAATATATATATATATATATATATATATATATATATATGATTGAAAAGTTGCGAGTTATATAAAATGTGTTGTTAAAATTTTTTGAGCTTAATCTATTTGTACTAGGGTTCAGAGCTCTATTTAATAGAAAGGGGTGTTTATTCTTTTTCATCTTTTGCCCCCTTGGGATCATGATATTTTCAATTATTCTCATGTACATAAATTATTTTCACACTGGCTCATCAAAATACTCACATGATTGGACCGCACTATGTATTAAAAAAAAATTTATGCCCGGGAGACACTCGTGTAAGTTTTTTGTGGAAATTGCTTCGTACATGAAGCATGATTCTGATATTTTTAGCAATGTTGAGGCCATTGTTTCAAGTTTCTGTGTGGCCGAACTTTCCTAGTCTCTAACATCTGTTGGTCCCCACTGATAATGTTTGGTGGTAAAAAATTGACGGTGCAAGTGGAGGGAACGAGTGGCTTCTAATTAATGGTGGCAATGAGTCGAACATGCTCACAAGTCCAAGCTCGAGGTTCGATATTGGCTCATCAAAAAGAGGTTCGAGCATTTTGCCAAAGAATGTGGTTTGGCATGGGCTTTGGCTCGAGTCTCTGTAGGGCCAAACCAGTTCACAAACTCTTTTGTTTATTTTTTTCCTTCTCGAATATAAGAAATATTAAGAGGAAATTACACAATACCAGAATTTTAAAGATTAAATTTCAGAAATCAGATATAAAATTTATTTATACAAAAATCAAATATTAATTCAAAATTTTTATACAAAACCCTAAAAATCCCAAAATCCCCAAATCCCAAACATTTCCTTCTCTTTCTCCCCCTCTTTCCCTCTCCCTCCCCTCCGGCAACTTCGACTTCGAAAAGGTTCATTCGGCTCTGGCGAGCAACGGTGCCTCGCGATGACAGTCTACGCCACTGCAACAGTGGTTGATGCCGCCACTACAGGAACTGAGATGACGTCGTCGTTGCTAGATGTGCGATGATGTCACGTCTCTCTCTCTCTCTCTTTCTCGATTCAGATTTGGCATTTGGGTGGCAGTTTTGTTGGTGTTTGGGCAAAAATTGGTGTGCTTGCGATATGGTGATTAGGCGACAGTGTCGAATCTTTTTGGTGGCGATGGTGTTGTTGATGTTTGGGCAGGGTTTTTGTTGGTGTTTGAGTGGCGATTGGTGTGCCTGCTATCTGGTGTTGGGCGAGGGGAATGGAGATGCCATCATTTGGGTTGTGGCGGTAGTGGTGCTCGTGGTGGTGGTGTTTGGGCGGCTGTGGTTTTGTTGGATCCAATGATGGTGGAGGTTATGTTGGATATGGTGGAGGCGGCTATGGTGGCGGTAGTGGATCTTGGTGGTGGTGTTNTGGCGGTGCTTTCTCCCTCTATTTACTGATCGGCACTTTCGGGCGCAGCATGGTTGCTGTGATGTTGCGTTTGTGTTGTGGTGGTGGTGGTGTTTGGGCGGCTGTGGTTTTGTTGGATCCAATGATGGTGGAGGTTATGTTGGATATGGTGGAGGCGGCTATGGTGGCGGTAGTGGATCTTGGTGGTGGTGTTGGTTGTGGTCTACGCGCCATGTCCAGATCGCAACTCCACAATCTGATGTAGGTTTTTGGGTATGTCTTTAGTTGGTGGTGGATTGGGGCTATGGTAGTGGTGGTGTTCACGCTGGTGGATGGTGGTCGGAAGTGATGGTGAGATATTGTTGGCGATAGGTATGTGGAGCTTGTGGTGGATTTGGCGTGACGATGTGGTGGTGTTTTTATGCGAAGTGTTGATTTGTTTGAGATGATGTTACTGTCGAGAGACGATGGTACTAGTGGTAAAGATTGTGGTGGTAGTGCTGATGGAAGTGGTGATGTGGTGGTCACAGATTATTTGGTTGTTTGTGACCATTAAATTGGTTAATATATGACCTATAAACAATACGTGAACAATAAAAAAGATAAATTGTGATCACAAAATAATTTGTGACCTAAAAAATCGTTGATTTGTGACCGATAATTTGACAATTTATAATTGTCTATTAAATTGTGACTTATAATATTTGTGATTTGTGACCGATGAATAAGTTGTGACGTATAAATTTTTTCATTTGTGATCGATGAACAAATTGTGACTTATAAAATTTTTGAATTGTGAATATAAAATAATTTGTGACCTATAAAATTTCTAATTTGTGATCATATAATAATAATTTGTGATTTATAAAATTTTTGATTTGTGACGGATGAACAAATTATGACATATAAAATTTTTGAATTATGACCGTAAAATAATTTGCTACATTTTAATTTTTTATTTTGACCGATAAGCAAATTGTAACCTATAAAAATTTTGAATTGTGATAGTAAAATAATTTGTGACCAATTATGTAAAATTTTTCACCAAATTATATGAAATTATGACCTTAATATATTTAATTAATAAAATATATGTCTAATTAATTAGTTAATTAATAAAATTTTAAAAAATTCGAGATTTGAAATTTTAAACCTTAAAAAATCTGAAATTTTAAATTTTAAACTTGATATCTTAAATTTGAAATGTGTAANATATAAAATTTTTGAATTGTGACCGTAAAATAATTTGTGACCTATAAAATTTATCAATTGTGACTGTAAAATAATTTGTGACGTTTCAATTTTTGATGAACGTAACTTATAAAATTTTTGAATTGAAATCGTAAAATCATTTATGACATAAAATTTGTGATTTGTGACCAATTATATGGAAATTGTGACCAAATTATATGAAATTGTGACATTAATATATTTAATTAATAAAATATATGTTTAATTAATTATTTTATAAATAAAATTTAAAAAAAATCTGAGATTTGAATTATTGAACTTTAAAAAATCTGAAATTTTAAATTTTAAACTTGATATCTTAAATTTGAAATGTGTAAAACTAAACCTCTTAGTTTTGAATTTTCCTCAAATATTAATCGTTAATTTACAAATTACAAAATTAATTTAAAAACTAAAAAAATAATTATACATGTTATTGGATTTTATAAACTAAGTGGTAATTGATTTACAAACTAAAAAAATTAATTATTCAAGTATTTTAAAAAAGGCAGGCCACACGAGCGCACATATAGATCGGCTCGTATTTGAGCTCATGTGGCTTAGGGACTGGCTCGGGTTCACACCAAATCTCATTTTTGAGACTTGGCCCCGAGCCTTGACTCATACAAACGAGCTCCCAGCCAGTTTGACAGGGACTTTTTTCGAGTCGAGCCATGGGGTGGACTGAGCTACGAGCTCTTTTGCCACCACTACTTCTACTGCAATAATTAGAGCATGTTTGATGGAATTTATTTGGGAATAATAGGTTTAGGAATAGTGTTTTTTGGAAAATGTGTGGTTAAAAAGTAAATGAATTTTATTGGTTTGTGTGTAAAATATTTTATTGTATGAATGTGTGGTGAAGAAATGATACTGTAACAAATAATTTTTTTTGGTAAAGGATGACAAACAGGGACTTAATTTGTCTTTAACACTATTCTGAAGTCCAATCTTCATATTAGATCCGAGGTGATTTTTATTGACGATTGATAAATTTCTCCCATTTCATCTTGTGATTTTTAATAATTAATTTGACACACATGTGAGTTGGTAAAATTCTATAGATTGATTTTAGCACTTTTTTCGAACAATGATCAGATTTTTAACACATAGACGAATGTCATGCAAGGTGTACACAATGTGTGTACATCTAGCTTAATTCTAAACACTTTGCTACCCTCCAAAATTGATGCCACTTCGCATATAAGTGCTACGTGTCTTTCGAGGTGTCAACATTTTGCTCTCGAGTACAACATGTTCGATTAACGACAGAACAACATATAATGGTATGTTCGGCCGAATTAAATACAAGTAACATATGGTTCGAATATGATTAATATGTTACTTTTACTTTTTCTTTCTTTCATTTTTCTTAAAGTAAAAAGTAGCTTAATTTTAAAAATAATTATCGCTATCCAGTCAACATAATTTACATACTTTTAACTTGATTAAGGCTTTTTATTAAGATTTATTTGCATATAAGTAATCTAATATAACCCTTTACTTTTGAGCAGAACCAGATATGTTACGAGAATATATATTTTAAAATATGTAGTATCATATATATGCTTAAATTAAAGTATGATTATTTAAGAAATATAACGGAAAAATTCGTATATGCCCCATTATAAAAAAACTAATTTCCGATTTATGTGGGATGGTAATGTTTTCAAAAAATACTAATTATAATGTTAATTATCCTTAAATATACTGCCTTCCCAGAGTACAACCCAAAATAGATTTTGTAGCTAATGCAATTAGAATTCAGTAAAATTCACGTTCAACATTAAATGAATGTTCCAAATTCAGACATTGCTAGGGAATATAATTTATGTTGCACGAAATAAACTTTGAAACATTATCTTCAGTAAATATCCTTCAGTGTAGATTTCTTTACCGTCGTGTCAAGATTTTGAATTCTAACTCGCACCAAATATTATATTCTTCATTGGAAATCTATATGCAACCGAGAAGATGATTACAAGAAATATATCCGAATAATGAATTTTATAACAAAACAATAGAATATTTCTGCAATTCTCATGGTTTCTATTCGTGACGATAATTTCATTTATTTGAATTGTTACATAACAAATTATCTAATAATGCACTTTAACCATGGAAATGTATGGTTTGGGACGATTTACGCTATAACCGTAGAAAGGCAAAATTTAGGAAATTGTGATTTTGGTTAACTATGTTAAATGGCTTGTTGCTTGTATGATTTAGTTAACTTTTACATTTTTATTTTTACTATAATTTTATAGTATTTATTGGAAAAAAATGTTAACAAGTAATATTTGAAATTAAATAAAATAATAGTTATGTGGTGTAATTTTCACTACTCGTTATTAGAGATGGCAAAATGGCACACCCCACCCCTCACGTTATCGTGTTCAATCGAAGAATCAATAAATAGAAGGGGAAATATTGTCTTTACTTGGTTTTTATTTTATATCAATGTTTTTAACTTTGAATTGTATTTTAAATATGCAAAAAGTAAAAGGACAATAAATAGAAATATTTTAATTTCTGTCCACGCCCCCACTGAACATCATGCCTCCCGTTATCTCTGTCTCAACTACTAAAGATATACATTTCATAATGACAAGTTACATTATAGCATGCATTTTAATAAACAATAGGTAGACGTGCCTCTCTTTTGTAGCTTGCGGGCTACTACACATGGAGCGTGGTTTACCTAGCGCTCACTCACAGTGGTCGGGCTTGATCGGAGCTCCGCTGAGGAGTAGCGGCTGCGGGTTCCTACGTCAACAAACAAAAAAATATATAGATGTGCAATTTGCCACATAATAACTAACTAGTACATGTGCAAATACATATGGGGTAACCTTGCCCATGCTAAATTCATATGAGTTGTTTTTTATTTGTGAATAGCACAATCTATTCTAGACTAACCAATCTTATTAATATTTTTTTTCTCAATCTATCCTCAAATGCATTTGTATAATTAACCACGTCTTACAAGGGTAATGTTGTAATTTGCCGTGTTGTAAGTGAGGGCATGAATGAAAAATCAGTTTCCAATGGATCCTGACCCAAAAGTTATTGTGAGGAGAGAGATAATTTTTTATTAATATAACACTGTTAAAAAAAATTAGAAACTCTTTAAAATGGCAAAAAAAAGGGCCATCAAACAGACGCAAAGTATTGTGCCAAAAATTTAAAATATGTATTGAATAAGTAAGCAAGAGGATGACTTTCGGAATTGCATATCCCAAATCTATGGATCATGACTATTTTTGCATGCACACCTCGATATTCAGATATGGAATGGCCCAATGGTAGAAGAGTGCTGGTCCAACACGGATTTTAGGAGTAGACCATGCTTTTCAATTTGACAATGTTATTTGCAATCGGTCACTGTTGCAATCGCTTTACGTAAATCAAATCACTAACCGTCACATATATGTTACGTAAGACGACTGCGGTAGTAAACAACTGCAAATAATTGGACACGTCCGAAACCTCTCTTGGAATTTAGGACAATTATAGATACATTTCCGCTCTTTTCAAAAATTTCAAAAATCTCCCATTTTAGCATAAGTTTTTCATTTTGTCTTTCTATGGAGATTACATTTGCGTTCATATTTATTTTTTTTCTTAATTCTAATTTGGATGACACTAAATTGTTTTGAATGTGAAAAGGCTTTTTTTTTTTAAAATCTTTTATAATAAGGCATTTAATCTTAATCTATTTTTGTGAATATTGATTTATCATTCAATAGACAAACTAAAATTGATCTAATATAATAAAAAGACAAACTAAAAAACTTTTAAACCAACTTTTTTTGCATTTTTAATATTATGATGATATTACCTTAATTTTCTACACTTAGTATACTATAATTGTAAAATGTATAATAAGTACAAAATTAGAGATTGTGCAATATAAAACATTTAATGATTTTTCAACTAGCTATATTAAATTATTCTAAATATCTATTTATGTAAATTTGTTAATTCTTTATCAAATTGTACTCGAAAAAATATATTTAATAATTTTATTACTTTTTTTTATAATAATATTTATAGTAGTATTGAACTTTATAACTAGCTTTATTAAATTATTCTAAAATATTTATTCATGTTGATTTGTTAACTATTTGTCAATCGTATTTTTTTTTAAAAAGATCGTATTTAATAATTTATAAATTTTTGACAAGATTATAATGGTATTAAAATTTTCAACTGACTTTATTATATCTTTCTAAAACATTTGATTATGTTGATTTTTAGTCATTTGTTAATCTTATTTGAAAAAATATATAGTTTAAATATAATAATATAAGATTTTAAAATAGAAGAGTGGAATAAATGAAAAATGTATTTTACTTTAAGCTGACAGGAAAAAATTGTCATAAAATGTAAACATCAAAGCTGTTTGATCCTAATCTGGCGATAGCCAATCAGATGTGACAGCCAACAAAAAGGGCGTTAACATCTTAAAATTTCCTTGATTAGCAAGTTTAAACGGTAGCCGGTAAGGGATTGAAGGCAACTTAGCAACCATTCTGTCAACGGCTCAAATATTGGATAATCAATCCCTTTCCAAGAACTTGATTAATTATTTAATATTTCCAGCACATGCTTTAGTAGATATCACGGCAAATTCTTGTTAGCATTTTAGTGTTTAACCTTAGAAAAATAAGTAAATAAATAAAAACCAACACGACATAATTAAAACAGTTTTAAAGAATTATTAATTCATTTTGTCTCAGTTGATTAAAGATTATTGTTTTACCACTGAGGTCAAGAAAAATACTTCGTAGAAAAAAGTTAACTATGCCCCTATTTTGGAGAAATTCTTAGATAGGACGATCGCACCGTCCTAAGTGGTGCTGCCATCCGATGAGGTGGCGGCTCCTCGTTGGACTCTCCCTGTTTTGTGTAGATAAAAATTGAATTTTTAGTAGATTTTGATAAAAGTTGATGAAATGTGTGATTGAAATATTGATAAAATTTGTGAGTCTGATGAAATGTATAGCTAAAATTAATTGTTAACTTTGATTTTAATTTTTATCAACTTTTTAAACTATAC
>CAIGRK010048687.1:1152-13589 GCA_903798315.1 Fraxinus greggii | reverse complement strand
TACCAGCTTCTGCGATCCTAATATTTAATTATCATATATTTAATTACATGACACAAAATTTACTCAGTCTTAGGTAAGAATTACACTCGTTATTCCAACCGTAGAACTCCCACTTAATTGGCAGATCAAATAGAGATACCATGTATTTTCTTGTCATTCCATCTTCTAATTCACTTGTATAAACTGCTATATAGGATTTATAATCGAATGTGACTTTAATTGGAAAACGAAGTGATGAATTAGACCATTGACAATTCCAATCTTCCATATAGAGTACTAAATTATCATATTTCGTTGTAGGCTTGACGTGCTCAATTTCTAGTACTGGCAAGGGTTACAATTTTTCTTTTACAAATTTGTATTTTAATTTTATGCTTTAGGTGTTTTTTTTCTTTGTTGATATCACAATGTTGTTGAATTTCAAAATTTAATTAATTATTGTTAATGACCTTGTTCCAGACTTGAATTAGTATAGTTATTTTTAGAATATTGATGCAATTTTTAGGCTATATTTGTTTTGTTGTTCGTACAAGTACTTTTAATAGTGGGTTTGTTGGTAGGATTATTTGCTTTGCTTCGTAGCATTGCTCTGTTATTTTGGGTGCTCTTTTCTTTGATATTATTGGTACAATGCTTTGACAAAAAATTATATCTTTTATTCTTTCTTTCTTAAACTAAGCCCTTTTTAACACTCAAATTCTAGGTGTTAGTTGTTGAATGACTTGATTTAAGTCGGTACAAATAGCATCTCTCAAGATAGAATGATGAAGATAATGAACCATACCGATGACAGTTGCATCAACAGAAATAATTTTCTCCAAATTGAAATTTATCAAGATTTATCTCCGATCAAATATGTCATAGCAAAGATTAAATAGATTTACCATGTTATCCATTGAAAAAGAAATGATTGAACAACTCGATTATTCAAAATTGATTGATATTATTGTCCCTAGAACCGCAAGAAGTGTTGTATTTAAATGATCGTTTAGAGCATTTTTACATTGTTATTTGATTGTAATATAAACATTTTGAACATTTCATTTTATTTGTAGTTTTATTGTTGATTTTAAGTTAAAAAATTTATTTTCTTAAAATTCTTATAAACGAAAAAAATGAAAAAGAAAAGGGAAAATTGATTGCTCGCTATGATTTAGGAACCTAAATTCTAATATTCGCCTTAGGCCCCGTGAAACATAGGCACGGCCCTGCGTACGCTATTCGCTATTAGAAGACAACATTTTATTACTAGAATTGTTTAACATGTACTTACATTGTTAAAAATGTTCAAAGCGTACCCTCTAGGCGTATATTTAAACTTCACAAATTTCTGACAAGAAATACGACGATGCATCACAAACAAAGGTACTCGAGATGTGTCCACTTACATCTGAAGATATTGCAAAAGTCAATTAAACAATTTAGCAAGAATATCTGGTTTTAGCTTTCGGAGAAAGGAAACCTGACCCAATTGCCTACTCAAATCCCCAATTATGCGATCCATGTATAGAATGTATAGAGCATTCCTGCTCTCCAAGAGCTCCAAGACTTTCCGAGCGTGACAAATAGATGTCACCCATTCTTCCAAAAGCTCTACATGGTAACACCATATCAAGTTAATTTGATACCCAATGTCTAGTACAACTAAAACTTTAATGAACAAAAGTGATATGAGACGCTGGTTCTAAATCAATTTTACTAGTAATATTATACAGATTATCAATAATATGATTGTTGCAATTACTAGATGGTCATGAGGATGAGTTAAGGAAATAACGAACGCAAAAAAGCAAAACACGTACTTAAGTCGAAGGCTTCGTCCTTTGACCAAGTTAGCAAGTAGTCTGAAACCAGAAACTCAATAAGCTGGATCCTGCCACATACATCACAATTGTGTCAAAGAAACCTGAGAAATGCCAATTAGCAAGTGAGTTATTTTCAATATATATTTGAGTATCATATTATATGCACGTGAAGGCACTATGAAACTGAATGACAAACATATTTTATCATCCAAAAGGAACTGAAAATAATTAATGCAAACATATGAATTGCTAGAGTGCTACCACATGCTATAAACCTGTAAACGAAATACAAAAGAAAGAAAGAAATTGATAAATTTTGTATTTTACTAACACGTTAGTGTTTGTGTTGAAGATAAAATATAAATATATAATCCTCCCATGATAACTCAAACAATTGGATGAGGCGGTCTACATGCAAATCACCCGCTTCTTAGAAATTGATGTTAAGAAACCAACCAAATTGCTGGAAATTTTTTTAACTATTCAACGAGTGAATTTTAAAACTCTACCAAGTAATTTAGGAAATTCTAAACGGATAAATAACAGCTCGAAAATTTGCGATATATGAACAAGCAAACACAATTGGTGACATAACTTCATTGCTAGATGTTAAGAATTGGAGTTTCATCTTAAAATGTCAACTTTTGTTAAGAGGAGTAGCCCAAAATCTTTATAAATTGATCTGTGTCAACATCATTTATCGATGTGGGATATATATATCCCTTAACACTAGAAATGATAAGTAGATATAAGAGAAGGACGTGATTACTTAGATGTAAAACTTATGCACTGAGAAAGATATTTCTCCAAGCAAACAGTCATATTGCACAATGATGTAGTAACCAAATAGCCAATTGGTTCTCTTCAAATTGATTGTTTTGGGAAAATGTGAAGTTGCTACAGCGAAAAAGTATTCCATACAAATACTAACTATTCAACTGCTATCAGAATAATCTAGTCATATAAATGAAACTAAAAACATGAAGATTCAATCAATGATAATATTAATCACAAAAGCGACATTTATGACGAAGCAAATCTTACATTATGTACATACAATTACGCGTTCTGGGGAAGGAATCATCAAATGGGTCCATGAAGAGTAAACTTTCTGCTGTTACAGAAATTCTCTGAGAAACGGAAAGGATCACAGGTTGACCAACATAAGCATTGCTTCCAAGCTTACGCAGCAAATGCTGAACATAGAACTGGACGTTGTTGGGAGAGTGGTGTGATCCTGGAAAATAGAAATGTTAAACAACAGGAAAAGAAATTAATTGGATGAAATTGACAATGGCTCTGGAGGCAAAATGATCAAATAAACTGAAGTGAAAGCATTTGTCAAACCCATAAGACTTTTGGATCCCGTTGCTAGGAGAGATTATGGAATGCAATGCATCTAGAAACATAATTATTATGACAGAAATGTATTGGAAACATAAAATTAAGCAGAAACGTAACTAAAGATTTACCATCTTGTGGCGCATTACACATTCTTCTCGACAAACGCATGATTAAGCTGCTCACAATGCTTTCAACAGCTACTTCTTCCATTCCCATTGATGATAGAGCCTTTAATGTATCTTCATAAAACCGATAGTAGTGTAAGACAATTAAAATAGGTAATATTTTATTTTGGAACAGCATAAATACAAAAAGACAACATGAATCCATGGACAGAGTCGTACACAAGTGTTGAAAGAATTAATGATGCAGTCCAGTTGATCCCTTAAGGAGAAACTATGCAGCTTCAAAAAAATGTACAATGAGCATGTTCACAGAAAATGACCAAGAATTCCAGGACAAATATTTTATATTTGATAAGCTTTTCAAAGAAGAGTTTGACAGCATGTTTTTACTGGTCAAATGTCTAATTCTTTTCAAGAATTAGAACAGCAGAATAGAAGAAGTCTGATTAGTTACTTTTAACAGTCCTTTAGGTCCTCTAATTCATGCAAGATAAAGTTTTAAGAAAGAAATATGCACACGGAGAAAGATCCATCCAAAGCAATTCATCTAGTTAATTACAGCCCCAGTGCAGATGGAAATGGTAATATTTGAGTTGAGAAATGACCCATAGCACGGACAGTGGTATACTCCACCCAAGCAAGGAAAGAAAGAAAGAAGAGCATAATTGCAGTTATACATATTAATACTTCTGTTCATCTCCATAAAGAAGGGATTATGTCACCATTTGTGATTTGGTGGTAGATGTGGCTCCTAATTTTAGTGTGGCTTACGCTTTAGAAACAAAAAGGAAAACTGAAAAGAAAATATCCTACCGAGAATGAAGTCAATGGCCTGGTGTGACCAGTTCTTAAAATTACTCTCCTCAACCTGCGATGAGAAACATCCAAAATAGTGGTACTAAGTAGGGTAGTGCAAATTACTATATTGCACAAAAACTAGATTGAGCCATAAAAGAAGAATAGAAAGAGCCACACTCTGAGAGGAGAAACTGTTTCACAAAGTTCCACCAGAAAATCTACCGAAGTCCTCAGTTGTTCCAATTCATTTTCACTAGCATAATCTGCAACATTAAGAGAGAAATAAAAATAAAAATAGAGAGAGAGAGAGAGAGATGGACACATACACAGAGAGGTTATTGACGTGAATCGGAAGGTGCAGAAAATTCTAATTCACAAACAGGACACGGATGATTGAACAAAAAATTTACTTCTATTTTGCTGATAACAGTAGAATAAACACAAAAGTATCAAAAAAGTATACTCCGTTTGCAAATCTTAATCATGGAATTTCTCCTATTTTCTAGTGATTTTAAATCTTTCACACTCTCTGAAAAGAATGATTTAGCCTGTCTGCATGGTTATAGAAACATATTCTATTTGTTTTCAAGGATGAGCAAAAATACAATTTTTCCTATATCAATTCAAGTATTTCTGTCTTAAAAAATTATTCTGAATTAAGATTTGGAAATTATATGGAATTCACTTGTGCAGTGTGACCGGTGATCAATGACCCCATATAAAAAGAATACTGAATTCATGATTCATCAAGAAAAAATATGTTGTTTATATATAAAACAAAAAGTTTAATATCTGTGGCTTCTTAAGCACTTCCCATTAATTCGGTAAATTAGCAAGATAAATACACATTAACAATGCATTATATTGCTGTTTCACCTGAAATACATGATCGCTCTGTCAAGCCACCAAGTCGTCTTCTCTTTCTCTCACTTAATCTCACTGCAAAAGGTCAAATCAATTGAATTCTGGAAAAGAAGAAATATAAAACACGAACAATACTAGAAACTGCATGAAAAAATTTGATTAGAAGATATAATATTCAACATGAAAGGTTTGAAGAGTAAAAGATGAGAGAAAACCTTGTTTAAGAAATCTACGATGCAGCACATCCTTAAATCTCCATTGATTGGATTCAGAGCCATCGTTGGAAAGCTTAGGGCTTAGTTCCCCAAACTTGTCGAAGAAATAGCATTTGCATGATGCACTTTGTGGAAATACATCATACTGAATTCCATCTACTTCAAGAAATTGATTGTAAAATCTATAGTATCAAATATTGGACAAAGACGCATGTGCACGCGTGTAGCAGTGATATTTTTGCGAGTACTAAATATCTGCGCACAGACAGACTACACACACAATGACTCAGATTATGTACAAATGGAAAAATAACAAAAATCATCATAAAGAGGCCTAACCTTGAGCGAGTCTGAGATCTTCCTTAAGCTTGAGAATCTCAGCTTTCCGTTCTTTGGCCTAAAATTTCCAAATTGTAGAATCAGAATTCCGCCGGTTCAGTTAAATCACCGATCCACGCACACAAGAGCAATATATAGAGAGTCCAGAAGTTCACCTTCCGTTTCCATACAATGGCGTCGGATTCAGAGGCGTCATTACAAGGAGGTTGAGTATCACCATTATTAGGTTTATGGAGACGCTTGTATTTGAGAATCGCCATTGCTATTGCGAGTTTCAGTTGTTGATTTGCATTGCCCTTTGTTTGTTTTGCTTGTGTTTCCATTTGCGCGGGATTGAAATTAAGCTTTGGTGCTATTTACGTTAATTATTCATAAAGAAGGCGAAGGGATACAATTGGAATTACATTTTGAGATCACGAAGGTTTTGTGAAGCGCTTAAATTAGCTATTAATTATTTTTTAGTTTTTTTTTTAATTATTACTGTGCTAATAAAAAAAATTATGCTAATAATAAGGTAATATAAACTTGTTCATAAATCAACTTCAAAATTTTGAAAGTAAAATTATTCACTGTGAAGCCCATAGACGTCACAATTTTGACAGAACAATTATTCACAAAGAAATTACTATACCGTAGCATTCTCATTGGAAATTATGCAGACATTATGAACTCACAAAGTTTGACAAAATTTAACAAAGTCAACTCAATAAAAAATAAAAAACTAATGAAATACAAAAACAACTAGGGTCATATAAGGACCCTTCATTTGGGCCCCCAATGATTAGGCCACAGCAGACCCGAGAACAAAAATATTTTATGCCATGACTCTCTCTCTCTCTCTCTCTCTCATGTAATGTAACACACTAGTATTACCTCCAAGAACAACATACAGAAGAAGCTCTAAAATAAGCTTTGGCAGGCATCAATATCAGATGCTTGTGAATCCAATATTCCCTTTCCTGTAGGGTTTGAGCTTATAATCTTCATTATGGAGGAGAATACCGCTTTTCGGAAGTAGTCATCACTCACTTTCTTCAGGATTTCTGAGACAATCTTGAAGTCCGAGGCACCGGCCAAAACGAGTCCCCCAATAATCTCACCAAAATTTGCTGGAGCTCTTGGTAAATCAATGGTGAGATCATCCAACAGTGCACTGTAGANATTACCTCCAAGAACAACATACAGAAGAAGCTCTAAAATAAGCTTTGGCAGGCATCAATATCAGATGCTTGTGAATCCAATATTACCTTTCCTGTAGGGTTTTTGAGCTTATAATCTTCATTATGGAGGAGAATACCGCTTTTCGGAAGTAGTCATCACTCACTTTCTTCAGGATTTCTGAGACAATCTTGAAGTCCGAGGCACCGGCCAAAACGAGTCCCCCAATAATCTCACCAAAATTTGCTGGAGCTCTTGGTAAATCAATGGTGAGATCATCCAACAGTGCACTGTAGAGGAGGCATCCAGTGGCTATGTCCTTGAGAGAGAGGACTTTCTTGGCCAACG
Source organism: Fraxinus greggii (assembly GCA_903798315.1). Classification (NCBI taxonomy): domain Eukaryota; kingdom Viridiplantae; phylum Streptophyta; class Magnoliopsida; order Lamiales; family Oleaceae; genus Fraxinus; species Fraxinus greggii. The sequence continues at coordinate 6,593 of CAIGRK010048687.1, read as the reverse complement.
AGTACTCGAGAAGTTTTGTTACTGGTTCCACACACGGAGGGCTTTTCTCCAATCCAAGGGAAATGGCCGCCTGGACAATTTCAGGATGGTAAGAGGGCGACTTCAACTCCTCAATACATTGTAACGCTTCGTCCACGAGTCGTACGCCAAAATATTCCTCCAAAAGAGAGACAGTTTTTCTCTTGAGTTCATCTGTATTCAATCTTGGGGCAGGAGCCACTGGCTTGTCATTAACTTGTGCAATTGATGCTGGCGAACCCTGTCTAAATGGGGCAGGGGCTTGAGGTACAGGTTCCATACCAAATCCTCCATAATTAGCTGCGCGAGGAGGAGAGGGTGCACCACTACCCCGCAAGAGGGCACTAGTTCTATCACTCATGAAAACACCACTACCTTGAGGTAGAAATCCCTGGTTCGATGATGGAGACTTGCCAAATGGAAGTGGTTGAACACGGCCAGCAGGTTGAGCTGTTGAACCGTTGCCTCTTGGCATTGACCGAGACCTTGGAACTTCCCAGTTGTCATTGTCCATTCCAGGCATCCCAGGCATCTTTCTTGTTCCAGGCATTCCGGGCATCATACCACCTGCACCAGGCCGATTCATTGGGAAGCCACCTGGGCCAATGTTACCTTGAGCACCGGAAGCGGATCGGCTATTTCTAATGCTAGCGGTAGCACCTGGACGTAACCCCAGATTCTTCTCAGCTTCCGAGTGGATCTCAGTGATGGTTTTGGCTTTCACCTGCACAATAAGAGTAGGACGCCATGTTTGTAACAGAAAAGAGCATGAAAAGAAGGGCACTTATATGCTGTGAAGGCTCACCTCTTCCCGTCTGGGAATCCAATTATTTGCACGCAAATCAATAACATCACAAATCATAAACTTCAGTCGTGCAGCTAGCTGAGAGTTTGTTGATAATTCCTTCAGGCCATTGAAATACATGTCATTAATACGCTTTGATTTTTGGTTCTTGTCGAGCTGTTTACCAATGGTGTTAAAGAACTGACATATTGCCTCAACATTCTCCTCTGCTGGACAACTCTTGGTATCATGTCCTAAGAGTTGCTGTTCAAAAAACCCATGTTATGTAAGATAATCTATTAAATTATGAGACAAAAAAATGTAAAAATAACTAGTGAAGGTAATGCCATCAGGAAGAGGGGGTCCTAGGGGTGAGAACTAGGGTACACTCGTGTGTGCCACTGGGTGAGTGAGCACAACGTGTGTGTGTGTGTGTGTGAGAGAGAGAGAGAGAGAGACCTGCACAATGTGATGAACAATCTTCTCTGGAACCATCTTCTGCTTCAAAAGCTCCCCAATTAGACGGATGTTTCCAAGTGAAGGTAATGCCATCAGGAAGAGGGGGTCCTAGGGGTGAGAACTAGGGTACACTCGTGTGTGCCACTGGGTGAGTGAGCACAACGTGTGTGTGTGTGTGTGTGAGAGAGAGAGAGAGAGAGACCTGCACAATGTGATGAACAATCTTCTCTGGAACCATCTTCTGCTTCAAAAGCTCCCCAATTAGACGGATGTTTCCAAGCGTACGGAGTTTGACCAACCTTTCCTTGTCCCTTCGTTCTGATTCTTGCTCAGGAGCAGTCATCTGCCTAACCTCTTCCCTCAATTTGTCAGCCCCTTCAAATGCCTCTTGGCAATTATTCAAAAGGGTTCGTTTGAATGTGATTTCTTTTCCACCAGGCTCATCAGAAGGGAAGTTGGGGAGCTTCTCATTTAGATCAGAACATAGTTGTGCATACATGGGGCAAAATGTGGGCTCCAGCACAGCCTTGTCAAATATCAAGGAGATGACTCCCTACACATAAATGGACGACATAAGCTCTAGGAAGGAATATGCAACACAAATTAAAGAAGAAAATGAGTTGCCATGTAGGCATTAGTGTTAAAAGGACCTTTAAGATATCAGGCGTTGTGATCCCAGAGTCTATCAATTGACCCTTTAAAAGATCAAATTTCTCAGGAGTAAGCTTGTTCAGTATACTGCAACAAGAATAATGTGATGTTAGCGAGTGCAACAATTAAATCACCATTGTCATATATTTTCAAAAAGTGCACACAACAAAATATAAGTTATTCTTTAAGGATCTCAACGACAGTATTGGCAAGTGCCAAGCAGGCATAACACACTGGTGACAGATCAAGGAGAATTGCTATAATAAACCAATAGATGGTTTGAAAAGCAGCCAAAATAGATTATTAAAAATCCAAAATGATATTATGAACATTCCGTAAGAGTAGCTTAAACAAAATGGAATACCCCTTCACAGTCTTCAATACATGCTCCTCTTCAGAAAGATGTCCCCTTCGAGCAGACCATGGCACCTCAGCCTTGATTAGAGCAGGATTAGGTCCTCCCTGATTCATAGTCAACAAAAAATTGTTCTTCTTTATAACAAAACATTACACGACAGCACTTGCCAAAGATACCACACAACATAAACAAATATTCCACTGAAGCTTTGTGTAAAAAATTGATCTGGTGAAAAAGTTAGCATCCCACTAAGCGTCGTTTTGAATATTAGCTAAAGCTCGGAGCATATTATAGTAAGTTTTAGACTGTAAAGTAGAAGCTTCGTTGAAGATTTCCGAAGGTTTAATCATTTTTCAGGATTTGTAAGATCCGATCCAACATGATGCCTAGATTCCTTTGTTCTCCAAGTCTTCGCCTTCAGCTTATTTTGGAAGCATTGACATTTTTAACAATACGAGTACAAATTAAACAATTCCAGTAATAAAACAATATCTTCTGATATAACAAATAGCATATGCAAGATCTTTCATGGAAACTTTACCAACTTTTTTTCTATATTTCACAAAAGAAAATATATGATAGCTTGTTCATTTGTATCAGGTACTTGGCTTATGTTTGGCTCATATTTATAAACTGTTTACAAAACCTCGTACTCATTATCTACACATTTCGAGAGACCAACAAGTACAATCCAATTATCCCTTTATCCATCACTCATTTTCATCTATTTATAATTTAAACCATTTATAAACACTTCTCAAACACGCTTATAGTTCACACAGGCACTCAAAAACAAAGATCAAGTGAGGAAAACACCAGTATCAAGGATTATCTTTTATTACCCCTTGGTTTTGCAATCTTGCAAACTGTGAGCTCAGCTGCTCTTGCCTATTGTATTGGTTTACTTCTGGTTGCCTTGAATCAAACCAGCCACCAAAGTCTCTGTCTCGAATAGCTTCCCAGGATCTCTCATCTCCAGGAACAGGAAATTGTGCAGGCCGATTCCGCCAGTCACGGCTGTCTGTTTCAGAATAACGACCCTGAGCCTGATTTGGAACCTATAAAAAGCAAATCATAGCCTATTATATTATCATCAAAGGATGCAATCAGGAAAAAAAGGACGAATTAATGGCCCCCATCAATTTCGATAAATTGCAAAAGGATGTATACAAATGTGTACTCAAGAAACAAAAAATGAATGAACAAGAACACCACAAAATAGTTGTAGCAGTTAGGCTAAAATAGGAAAGACAGATGTCTTTGTGATCAAAGTCCAGACAAACTCACGTTGCTTTCTCCACGACCCCAGCTTGGATCAATACCAGAAAATTCAGCTTCAACTTCTTGTTTAACCTTCAGAATTTCCTCAGAGATGTTGACCACCTGAAAAAAGATAATCAGCCATATCAAACTCCAGGAAATCAAAGAATGCATCTAATAAATCTCGAAGATGGTGAAAAAACAATATAACTACATGCATGTGCCAAAGGTTGTACGAAATAGAAGTGGCAGATCTAAGGGATGCAGTATGTGACAGTTGAAAGGATTACTCAATGAAAGAACAACGGCACTACAGCAAAATGCATCATTCTCAATCCCTGAAGAAAAATGGCCCAATGAGCAAATAAGACTAAAAGAATCGGCCTCAACTAATGCCTAGCGGTATATTACACGGACACTGGAAAGACAACAACATAAACAAGGCAAATAGATACAGAAATAATGAGAGAAAATTTAAATTCAACTTTAAGCAATGTTTATGATGCCAAGCCACCAGAACTAACGATAAAACATAATTTGGAAAGATGTGGACCAATCTAATATGGACAAAATGACTACAACTACTAAACATGAAGTATGTCAAGAAGCAGCACCTCCCTTAGCTGCAGCAGTTGTTCTCGGGTATAACAGATCCGCTCACGGCCCTCAAATCGGGATTCGCCAGTCTGTAATATCATTAAAAGAAACAGACTTTAATAGCAATCAACAGCAATATTAAACAATCAGTATAACAAGTGACTGAAAAAACAGACTACTAATTAAAAGTGTCGTCGTGATTTATATGAAAAATAGAGTGGTAAACAGCTTAAAATAAACGACAAAAATTGGCCAAAAAAATAGTATATGTCATCATGAGGGTTGCACAAAATGATAAAGAACGGTGATCTATCAAGCGAACTTTACCCTATATAGTGGTGGGTACTGTAAACTAAAGAAGCCCAAAGACTTGGGAAGGTCTTGATGTGACACTTTCGACCACCACTTAAAAAGGCAACCCTTGAAATTTTGCAAATAATCAGGTTTTACGAAAATTCACATTGCAAGCAAAAGAAACTTCTTCCACGTCGAAGTATTATAAATTGAAACAAGTAAATAGATAGGCCTCACATGTGTGGTTAGTACAGAAGTCTACATTTATCAGAATGTGGTAAAAACCTGCATCAAAGGCGAACTAGGAAACTAAATCTCATATTTCATACTTCCAACAGTATCAAAATATTGAGCAAAACTTCCAAGTGCAGTTTCCATATCAACGTGTTTCTTTATGGACTGATATTCCTTGCATTCCCATCTGGAACTTACGTATCACTTTAGGTTCATATTTACAGCAACTACACACCTTAAATGCACTACCAAGAGTGATGTCATATATAACCAAATCCCATTCTATACCCCTGGTTTTTAAGCTCAAAAACAAGCAAGATAAAATTTTGAAAAACTAAAGCTTTTACTTAAAGTCACCAAGAAATGCATACGCGTCATAAACTTTTAATGTTTCTGGATAAGGAGAAATAGTTGAAAACTTAATTGATATCTAAATATCAGCTCTTTAATATTCCAGATCACATTTGCCATTAAAATTCACATGCAGCAAAACAAGACTACGCGAGCAAAGCATTGCAAAGTATAGTTAGAAATAAACATCATAAATATTTTGAGAATGTGAACACATAGACAGGCATCAATTCATATATTTCAGTGGAGCACTGCAACAAATAAAAGATCTAGACTTCAAATATTCCTAGCAACTAAGAAATGCAGATCTTGGTGCTACCGTCAGGAGCCCAGAAGAAGGGTGGCAGAGATAAAGAAGGGTCATGCATTCCCGCCATACATCTTTTGGTTCTCTCTGCACATAGATATATATCTCTGTGTGTGTGTGTGTGTGTG
>CAIGRK010048634.1:0-10994 GCA_903798315.1 Fraxinus greggii | reverse complement strand
ATTTAAAACAATTAAAATGATTAAAAATGAGAAAAAAAAATATTTCAAAGTATTTCAAGAATTGCTGCATCCTTTTTAAAAGAATATTCTTCTACGAATAAAATGACGACGTTGACAAATTATGTAATACGAAATTGATGTTGCACAACTTTTTAAGCATATTGGACTGAGAATTTTGGTTATGGATTGTAAAGTTAATATTCGAGATCAAATTCGAAGATACTAGATATAAATGGATTCTTGACATGTCAATAATGAGATCATTATGTAATATTTTTGAAGTATAAAATCAGTAAAGGACTATTTTAGATTCCTGAAAAATGAAACTACAAACGCGATTGAATAAAAAATATTAAAATACTTGCAATCTAGAACAGTAGTCAGTAGATTAATCAGAATTTTAAAAATTATTGTGTTTATTTTGCTGCTGCGACAATGGTAGCTTTGGGAGTGCCTTCTCCGTGTCTTTCAAGAGATTGTTTGTTATGAGTTCCAAGCGAATGCTTTGTAATGAATTTGTAATGAAGAACTAAACCATGCTAGTTTAAGTAGCGAACAATTTAATATAAATAATGCTTTTTGTGATTGATCTGAAACTCATGCCGTGTCAAGTAAAAGTTCACCTTGACTTGGTCAAAGGATCCTCTTTATCGAAAAACAAAAATCAGCTTGGAACATCAACTTAAAACCCTATCAACGTAGGTCAAAGTCGATCCATGGGAAACATTGCCATTGCAGGGTAAGGGGCTTAATCACCCTTCAATGGCATCACTGCCCAAGTTAACCAATCAAGAGGAACTCATGACGACCTAACGTGTAGGCTTAGGCTTAAAGCCTAGGTATCATGATGATACTGTCAGAACGCTCCAGCCAATCGAATTCCTTCAAGATGGGTGGTGACACATATGCTTAGGTCGAATATTGTAGTTTGATACAAATTGACCCTAGAATTAGAATTAGAAATAGAATTAATTCTTCATCTCAGATAAAGATTTCCAAAGGATAACAATGAGAAATATTACTCAACGACTCCAACGTGTTTGTACATAACAATGTACAATGCAAGATTGAACATGTTCACAGTTCACTTATTTGTGCTGCTTCTTTATTTCTAAACTAACATGTTCTTTATTTCTCTCTATTCGATCCCTCCATAGCGAGGACATCTGAATGTCTAGTTCGGGGGAGCTTCGAGTCGAATGTAATCATACATGAGTCCTTGGAAAGGACTTGCATTCCTTGGTTGTTTCAAGTACACGGTATTGTCCCCTTGCACAAGTACAGCTCCCTGTACGTCTACACTGTAAAGCCAATATAATCCATGAATTCCGTGTCTTGCAATCGAGTTGTCCCTCCCAATCAAGCCACTTGAGAATAATGGCCGATTTGTATTTGGATTATTAACTCGAACCTAGAAGAAATTCAAGCAGAATGTAGTTATATGATTTCTCATGCACGAATATATGAATCTGGCGACGGGGTTTTACCTGCAGTTCAGCTAAGGTTGCAGATGCAAGTGCCACGCGCAGTTTATAAACTCCGGCTTGGTTGACAATGTCGAGTTTGAACTTGATTTGCCATGTGGTTCCTTCGTACTTGTTATCTGTTTTCCTACATTTGTGAAACATTCGGATTACTTACTAATAAGACCCAAGGAATGTGCGACTAAGCCGACAAAAATAGTTAGGATGGAACCTGTTAACCTGTGCGAAAAACCAATCTTTTCGATAGTCACTCACGCCAACGGTGTAGACCAAGTCTTCACCAGGATACAACTCCGAATACCTATCCCATAGTCCATATTGCCGAAACCTATTGAGAAAATGAATTCATAATATGGATATCGTAATTTTTTTGTACTATGAATGGACATGTAAAACTCGTAAAATAAAGGCAAATGTTAACTAACCTCTCTGGATGATTGACAAAAAGTTTGTTAACATATTTCGGATCAGGATCGGGTACGTAAAACTCAGCAGCAGAACGATCAGGAATGCCTATTTCCCACGATGTCGGGCCATCTCTGGGAGGCTCATATACAATATCACCTACCTCTATATTACAACCTGTATCATGTCCCCACGGAAAATTCAGTATAATCGAAAAAATTTAAGGAGGAGAAGAAAATGATAAGTGAATTAAACAAGACCGTGCATTAAACAAGACCTGGAGTTATTGTAAAGGCAACTTCATTTCGATAATCGCCAATGAAGCCAGGGACCCATGCATAAAGATTGTAGTTGCCCGTATGTATATTGTTTATCGAGAAATAGCCTTCTTCGTCTGCTCGTGACCAAAATTGGTAGTTCTGAATGAAGTAACTTAAATGTCATCTACTGTATACATTTCAGATGTGAAATTAATGGTTCAAGAAGATATTTCTTAACATTGAGACCGAATCTTATAGAATTTCTTAAAAAGAATGTCAGAATCTTGGGGATCAGTTAGAGAACTTAATTATTATAACCTTGCATTCTCTTTGCCACGATCCAACCTCTCCCGGAGGGGCCAACCCAACGTATGCACGGCTTGCTGGAATATAATCATCACTAACATACCTAGGCAGGTAAACAAAAGTATCATAATTCATTCGTACAAAAAAAAGAAGCCTGAAAAAATCAAATAGTTATTGAGTTCTCACCTGTCTCGAACCAATAGCCTGCCATTAACATTACCCCGTTGGTCTGATGATTGGAAGTCCTCTGATGCTGGAAAACTGTATGGCCAGCTTTGAACTTCAACCAACATCTAAAAATAAGTACGTTGTGAATTTTTGTTGCACTTTACCGCTTTAATTGATATACATAGGAATATATGTTTGTTTTAACATAACAATAGCAATATCAATCGAAATTTAATTGCTCGACCTGTTGCTTGGCGTCATCCCATAGAGTTAGTGGATCCTCTCCATCCATCACAGAGTTAACATAGACGAAAACCGGGCCAAAAACTTTCTTCCATTGCTCGCCCTGGCCAAATTTTGGGACCAGATCATCTCCAGCATAGTGAGCACTAAGAAACACCTGATACATAATAATCATGAAAAAGTAAGTTTGTGAATCCTTGAATCCTATTGAATTTTATAACGAATATATATAATTGCTAGATGACAAAAATCTTTTCAATCAACAGACAAGCATCTTACTGCCAGGGTCGTGGGTCCGACATGGGATGTTAGGTTCTGTTTGAGGGGCCCACCAGAGCGGAACTCATCGCTGGGTATGATTTGCCAGAATCCCACAGCTGGATCCATAGAAATCCAACCATGGACCTTAAGATCTTTGTTATCACAGGAATACTGGTACTTGTCATCAACCTGCCAGGCATGGACAACCTAGGTAATTAACAAGTACAAATATTTGGTTATCATGGAACCAAGGATCATTGTTGGAAAAATCTTAATAGACCTACAAAATCTTTAACAGGTCTAATAACTTCTCATCTGATCATAATTCATCGATGATCGATCGCAAATAGTATCATTAGTTTATTTGTGTGGAACTTTTCAGAAAAAATTGCGAAGTTACCTCTCCTTTAAGCTCAGGCTCTACGGGATTGACAAGGCTGACCGCCTCTGGGTATGCCAGCTGTTGGCCTCTTCCAGGTAAACGGTCATCTGGTAGGGGCATGAATCTCCGCCGATTGTCTGCTACTGCCATATAATGGAACCTAGACATTTTCAAGCATCACACTGTTTATCTTTTACCTAGAAATGATTAATATCAAGAGCATTGCACGGAGTTTAAATCAAAATTGTTTTTGCTTGATTTCATAAGATTAGGCCACTAGCATAAAATCTTACTTATCCTTTCGAAGTTTGAAAGCTATCCTTGTTTCTCCGAGGCTGAAAGCGGGCCATTCTGGAGAACCAACGTGCTCGTATATAGCATATGTGTAGAAGCCTGAGCACCCACGGAGCACAATAAACCTACAAACACATCCTTTCGATTATAATTGTATTAACGTCGTGTATTTTCGTGCAATGAATAACTAAAGAGAGCACCTTTTATCTATATTCAGGGGAACGAGCTTGCCCTGGAGCGAGGGATCCCAAGGTCTTGAAAAGGACACCTCTACCTGTTCCTCGCTTTCCTTTATAATGTTAAAACTTGTCGCTTTAATCCTACATTATTGTCAAATGTCTGAGCAATTCTTACATTTATAACAAGAACGTAAACTTTTCAAGCACACAAGAAACCGCATAAAATAGGAACATACACTTCAAATAATCCGGTTCGGCTACTTCCATCTTGTGAATTCCAGACCACATCCCAGTACCTACAAATCAATTCGAGAATACATTAATAAAACGAATTCTCAGAGGTTTGAATAACATATGAATTCAAGTCAATATTTCTAATATTGTTTAATTCACTTGGAAAAATGGTTCGTGTTAAAATATGTTATGTTTTGATGAAATAAAATTGATTGAGCTGTCAGAAAATACCCTTCGAAAATCTTTACTTCCACACTTCATTTGATCATTAAATTTTGTAATATTGATGAATAGTCATCTGTAAAACCAGGTTCGGAACCAATTACCCTCTGTTAGATTCATTATTGAGGACCTCTAGCAAGTTGTCAACAGCGTTATAACGAATTCCTGTGACAATTCCCTCAGGCTTTGACAGTGTAACTTGGAGTATGCCATTGTCTATCACAACCTGCAAATCAAAGCTGTTTCAATTAAAGATGCAAGAAACAGAATCTTAATAAAGCTAAATCTATTGAAGATCACATCAGATACATTTGAAGCAAGTATTTTCCTCGAGTTCCTTGTCAAATGATTTATACATCATAGTTCTATGCGCGCACAACACGATTTTACTTGCAGATTAATGGATGTTTCTGAATGGTAGTACTAGTACATGTATGTAAAGCTAACTATTTAAAACTGAAGCAAATGAGAAGACCTTAACGACAATATTTTATAAGACGAAATAAGAAAAATCAAATAGGAGAATCCAGAGCTTGTCAACTTGGCTTGCTAAAGTTAAACAACTGCTTATATCCAATAAATGGAATTACAGAGCTGAAAGTGAGCAGTTCAAATATCAGCAAGTTTTCATAGTCTCGTGCTAACATCAACAAAGGGATATTCGGGCAGGAAAATGAACTCACATGTCGATCTTGAACATACAATCGCACCCCTATAGGCGACATTGTTCCAAAACCGTCTCCTGCATGAACAAATTACAATCCAGATCATGTAAAAGGCCAAATGCATATATTTTTAAACTATATGAAATCTGTTATAGGCATGGTAAATGGAAATGCTGTATAAATATGTATCATTAGAGGGTATCTAAGACTTAGCTTTCTTATAACTAAAGAGAAAGCATCCTTTATAATTGGTATTACTTTAGCTTCGGTAATCTCCTCACCAAAATGTGTTTGGTGAATTTGTTATGTACCTTTTCTATGAAGACAAATTCACGGAGGGATGTTTTATATAGCTGTATAAAAGTGAAAAAATTTGAAATAATGATGTAAGAAAGATCATAAAGGGCTTCTAAAGAAGTCCATAAATGGTTTGAATTTCTGAATTTAAATAGATTATGAAGACAAGTGTTTATTTATGTCATACCTTTCGACTTTGCATGCAATATCAGACAAGTGAAGAAGTTCTCATTCGATACAAGTCAATAACTGGCTTTAAGGTATAATTCCAGTTGACACAGAATGAAGATGATAATTGTATAAGATATAAGGTCTCGGACTAGCCTCCTAATGATGTCTTACATAAAAATAGGTAACAAAAGAAAACTGTTATAACCATCGTTCACAATTTGAGGGATTTGAAATTTAAACAAAAAGACCTACAATGCATTAATTTCCATTTATGTCAATTAGTCCTTTTTTCCCCCCTTTGAAATCATATTTATTTTTCTGGTAGTGAATAAAACTATTAATGTAGAGTTGATTATTGATCAATGTGGTATTGAAGTTACTTCCATTTGTTAAATGAACATAGACTGCATTTTTAGGCTTGAATAATGCTAATTAATAGCCCGACAATAGTTATTTGAAAACTATATTTTCTATATATTCATTTTCAACCACACATTCACACAATAAAATAATTTTCACGTAAATTCAAAATTTTTCCTATTTTTTAAACATACATTCGCCTAAAAAAACAACATTCAAAACTTTGTTTTCTCCAATTAATGATTGTCAAAAGGGGGCTAGCACCCGTGATGATTAACACGAGTGTAGGTAACAACACTAATGTTATTAAATCATTGGTTCAATTAAATGTTTGGATTTATTACATTTAATAGAATCTATCTTACAGACATATTCTGGTATTAACTATCAATAGTGTTATATAACATTATTCTTTATTTGTTGATCAATGTGACAGTAGGATCCCGATGTCACATATATAGATGATCATCTAGACATTATATGAATCGCAGTACTACTTGGCGGCTAAGCTTTTAAGTTCCTAGTGCTTCTTCAAGAGACTCTACATGCAAATTTTTTCTATTTAATAGGGTTAATGGTAAAAACATCAAAAGACTATATCATAACTTTTTAAAATAGAGAGACTTAAAACAATTCCACATTTTTACTTTATAGTGAATGTATTTAATACACAATAATAGTTCAATACTCCACTTCTTAAATTATTCAAATCATATTTGAATTGATCGGTAATTGACACACAAAAATTATGTTAAATACGAAATGATGAGATATCAATAAATGTTTGTTGAAAAAAACAAAATAAATAGTCAAAATATAGAGCATTTTTATAGAAAATCTTATGAACTTGATCTTCAGTGAGTCTCAAAGAACATGCGAATAGATAAAAAATTATAAAACCTTAAAGACCGTGTGATTAAAAATAACAATCAAGTAAGTAATAAAATATTTACGAGGTAAATAGAGGGTCAAATAATAACTATAACAAGACATGGGTAAAAGTGCTGACACACATTTAATCCTTATTTGGTAGAAATTAAAATTCATTTTAAGTCAAGTAAACGATTAATTTCAACCCCACATTTTGTAGAATTCATAACTTTTCAACCACACATTTCATTAACGTTTATTAAAATTTACTAAAAATCGTATTATAATCCTAACCAAACAAAGCTTATGTAAATATTATCTATTTACCTCCACAGGTGCAAATGCTGTTAATCAAGTCCTTGAATTTACGCCGTCCACTCATATTGACTTTCGCTCTACGGACTTCTTCTCAGAACGAGATGCCCGCCATCGGCATCATATTTGCTTCCACCGTCGGTTCCAGCTACCCTCCCCCACCTCAATTTGCACCACTGCACCGCCACCGGTCACCGTTCTGTTCTCTATCAGTAAATATTGCATCAGCTACCAGAGCAAATCTTTGTTGTATAATGACACTTTTCTACGTCACTACACCTTGAAAATTCGACTTCTTTTTCTCTGTTTTTTAGGATAGAGCAATAAGCGCATATTCAATTTATCAATTATTACAGTTCACACAAGTAGTAATAGGTGTCAACATGGACCCCATTTCTTTGGACCTTGGGATCACCGAACAAATCTCTAGTTAACATTTCCCACAATAATGCATGGGTCACCAAAAAGAAAGATTGATTACGTTTTATATACTGGAATGGACGGTACCGGACAACCGAGTGGTAACCTCGACCCGAGTTGCGTCAGTATTGGATTCATAGCATCTTTCATGATCGAGAGGTAAGACTGACCAGTCAATCGTATCGATCGTATTCTTGAATTTGGAACATTAGGGCTAGCTTGCTCCCACTAGTATCAGGCGCGATGGAAGTGGATACTTTTGATCTTCCTCCAGAGACACCGCTCATTTCACTTTTTCAATAATCACATAGCCGAACACTCGTCGATGTTGATTTAAAAAAGGGACACAGATTGAAAGGAAATGTAAAACATTGGTATAATTATTGAGAATAGGAACATTTTATTCTATTACAGTGCTGTTACCAATTCCCTTTACAGACATCATATTTACTCATCTCATACACTGGTTGGCATAGATAACACGTTCTCAAAAGCATTAAAAACACTGGTAGAATTAGGCGAGAAAATGGAATACACGGAATAAAGAAGGCGCACATCAGCAATACACAAGCATTCTTCAGAACTATTGCACATCGTTTTCCCCTGGTTTCCTCTGGAAAAAAAACGAACCTAACAGAACAGCGATGCCAGTAATGGCAATGGTATATAAGAGCAGCCTCGGTGAAAACTCATGTGGTGGCCTTCTTTGAGCACCACCACGGTCTCTTTCAGGTTGCCTCGTGTTCCTTCAGAAGCACCCATGCAAAATAGTTTAGATTCAAGGACAGCAAAACTAAATAGATTTTGAAATTGTTAGAAACTAAGCAAAGCAAAACCAAGAATATAACAGCTGGTTATGTAAGCATGGGTTAGACGGGTAAACATGGCTATAACCCTATAACAAGTTTTAATTTAACCTTAGTTTGGATCAACAAAGTCATAAGCTGGTTTAATTTTTTTGGTAAAGCTTCTTTGAGGTATGATTTGTTGCCACCAACTAAAACTAGTGTAGAAAAACTAGTTAAGAAAAGCTACTTAAGATTATTGATTGCAGGGGGTACTCTTCAGCAAAGATATTGCCATTAACACCCTCTGTCTGAAACCGTACTCTTTCTAGCTGATAAAATAACTTCGAGTTCAATTCATGCTAGCTAATCTTGCCATACACATCAATTATTATTCCCTTAAGGTTCACAATTTCATCTAAGTTTCAGTAATCCTTTTTCACAAGTTTTAACAGCATCATTTCGTCTATCCTGAAGTATATCAATCATTACATGCCAAATATTGCAGCAAGATAAATTTCTATTTCAATAGAGTGGAGAAAGGGATTCATGTAGCGGACCCCACATTTATTGCAATTAAAGGCTATAAACATACCAATGCAACAGATAGAGAGTCATCATTAACATCCTAGGAATACAGAATGCTCATATAAACTGAGGACTTCATAAATTTTCTTACCTTGAGGATTCTGCAACATTATAGACAACACCATTGCATCTACTTTCGTGACCATTCATTTCACGTAGCCTTATGTATTTGCGACACAAAGGACATAGCTCTGTTCGGTTCCCACATACTTCCTAGATTGATCAATGATGTGCATATTACATCACAAAAACAATACCAAATTTCTTCACCATAAAAAATCACTACCTGATGCTTAAATAAATCAATTGCAGGCAATGGAAACTCGCAGTATTCACATGTCACGATCCTTTGTGGGCATTTTTCTCCTTTATGAACATCTAAAACATCACGTTCCATTCTCTGAGTGCACAGGGAACAAGCTACCTGACCAAGGTATACAAGTCACTACACAGAGACACCAAATAATGATAGCCTGAAATGAGGAATAATGTAAATCCGATGACAAGTTGTTATCCAACAATAGGATAAATATATCACGATGAATTTTCCAAACAGGGAAGGTTAATTGCTAAATTTACGACACCGTTTTCTGGATTTAAGTTGTTCTTACTGTGTGGGTTTAAAAATATCTGAATTGAAGCGGATTCAGTTGTAGCTATATCTTTCATCTTTTTGAATAAGCAGGGGCTATGGAATATCCAGCACATCATCCAGCAAATTAAGCATATTTTATCTTCATTCTCGTGTAGAGTATCTCATATTTATAGAAAAGGACATGCGGTTGCATATTTGTTCTCCAAGGTCAGATTTAAAATGCCACAACTCAAGATTTTAAAATGACTAGAAGATTAAGGTTTGCTGGGCGGGTTGCCATGATTAGATAAGCTCTACATACCTGATGTTCACTGGAAAACCATGATCGACTTCAATTTCTGTTTAGCAAAGTGATGTATCATTTCTATTATTAGTAGATTCTCGTAATGGGGGTAAGCACCCCCAATCTCTCCAGCAGGCCTTGGCATTAGACCATTATGCACGTACTTTCAACCCCCACACAGCCACAGGTAGTATTGAAATTATAAAAAAATAAAAAATAATAAAAATTCAGATTTAACTCATGCACACCTCACTTTAAGGGATATCAGATACCCAATTGAGAGTATTTCCGGTTAACCACCTCCAACCATTATGTTTCCAAGTTGCAGACATAAATGGAGTTCAAAAAAAGGAATCATGTAACCAACCCCAAATTTATTGAGAACATATAGTTTTGCAACAGTTTTTAACTTTCCAACATACACTTGTCTATATGATCAGGAAGGGAACTTTCTGTGCATTGCTTTTCGATGGTGTTCGTGGAAAGAGGATATAGCATGTTCAAAGGAGCGTTGTCATAGGTAAAACATGTGCCAGAGCTCATTGTTTGCAGCAACAGACTGAGTAAATCAATCCTCTTGTATATTAAGGAACTACTACTGAAAACAAGGCTTTGTTTTTTGTTGTTTCATTGTTAAATTTCCAACATACACTTGTCTATATAATCAATCAGGAAGGTAACTTTCTTTGGCATGCTTTTTATGGTGTTGGTGGAAGGAAGAATAGCGACCTATGAATGGATGAAGAAAGCATTTTCAAGGCTAAAGCAAGTTCCTGAGAGTTTGCCTCCAAGGAAATTACGTCAATCAATCCACTTTTGCATCAAATAGATAATATTTGGCGAGAACCACTAGAAAAATGCTTCTTTTCTACAGAGTCCAATTAGTATCCATATACACCATTAGTGAAAACTTTTGTTATAAAACCCAAAGCGTAGAGTGTAGATTCACCAGTTCAAGTAACTAGATTCGGACGTGTTGAACATAATGCAGAAGTTATATGGATAAGAATGCAAGTTGCAACAAAGGCAGTCTTCATCACGTAACACAATGGAGGATATGACTGAGAGAAAAAAAAGAGGCAGAAGACATTATATTATTTTGGATAAAATGATGTTTTAAATACATAAAAAGAAGCCAATTTTCATGTATGTTGCACTATCGAGCAAAGAAGAAACCAAAAAGGGATAAGGTTCTGACCAGGTGACC
>CAIGRK010048589.1:0-12890 GCA_903798315.1 Fraxinus greggii | reverse complement strand
TTTTCCCTTAAAATCAAGCCACTTGTGATTGGAAATTTCTATGAGCTATATAGTTTTCCACAAATTATCTACTATTTATTTTTTGTAGGGATTAAAATATGATTTTTTTAAAGTAGATTTTGATAAAAATTTATGAAATATAAAGTTGAAAAATTGTAATTCCTATAAAATATGTGGTTAAAATTCATTACTTACTTTAATTTAGATTAAAATCTTCATTTTAATCCCTACCAAATATGGGCTTAAACTATTTCTCCCTTTGTAGTTACTTTATTGGACTATATTAAAGATTTATGAAGAAGTTTAATAATTTATTGGAAACAAAAGAATAAATTGGTAGAATTTTTCTTTGTCATGTTTGATTAATAACAAATATAAATGAAGTACATTTTTCTTCAAACTAATTTTAAATTGTATATTTTTTTAGTAAAATGATTTTGCACTTATGCCATTTTTTTTTTTACTTTTTAATGACACATTGTCCAAGAAAATCATTTTTCACTAAATAACTTTTCCAAGCAAATACTTCGCATATGACTTAGCATGACTTCCGGCTAAAGATACAAAGAAATTAAGGAAAAAGTTGGGTGTACATAGAGACCCAACTTCACAGAAGCCTTACAAAAAACTTAAGAAAAGGTCACGCGATCGGAGAAAAAGGGAAGGAAGGAAAGTGTGTTGGGCCCATTAAAATCCAATAAAATAGAGGAAAAACTAGCATCAATATTCTTTCTCCTTCCTGCCCAGTACGACAACCTTGCAGCCCTCCTACTCACCATTTTTGTCCTAAAATAGAGTGTCTTCCTTGAAGCCCAAAAATGCCATTGTCTTCCTCACCTCGGATTCCCCTTTCGAAGAGAATCACCCAATCGACCGAGCAGATTCCGGAGATCTTCTGCAGCTAAAAAACAGTAATGTGCTTACTATCGAAGAACTATTATACAAAATTAGTAGAATTCATCGGGCTATTTTACAAAATTAGCAGGATATGAATTGTTGCGAGGCTTATGAAAATTATAGTTGTCGAGGGGAATCTTCTACATCTTGTTCCATAGCAGCTGTTCCTCCAAATTGAATTTCTTGTGGAAGTCTAATAAAGTCGAAGAAGGTGGTCAAGAAAAATATAGGAATATGGTGAAATACACTGTAAATGTCAATTAGACAAAAATCAAGATAGAAGCATCTCCATTGGTTTCCAGTTTGTCGTTTGAGGTCGTCTGCTTTTAATCTTTGATTCGAACTGTTTAGTACCCTTTTGCATTAAACTGTTAATTATCCATTTCAGCTCGCTATGAACAAGATATAAGAAGTGAAAAAGCTGGGTGCACTGTAAATGTGAATTAGACAAAAATAAAGATAGAAGCTTCATTAAAACTAACTGATTACACATCTTATACATAATGTTGAAGTGTTATGATCCCAATTTTCACCAAGGACAAATTGGCCAAATATATGTTATTGGAATCACATGAAAAGCTTTCATGTTATTACTTTTTTGTAATCTCAATTTATCACTGATTTGTTGTAGGACACGAAACTAAGGAAGGTATGAATGAAGATCCTTTACTGCATTCCGATGGTGCGGACAATATGAACATTGTGGAGGATGAAACGTTAGGAGAAGATGGAGAGAAAGTACCGGAGCTGGGTATGACGTTCGAGGATGAAAATGAGGTGTTTGATTTTTATAAGAGATATGCTTACACTGTAGGTTTTCCAGTGAAGAAAAAGGAATTCTAAAAAGGGGGATGATAGAGTTATTAGATATGTGACATTCACTTGTAGTCTGAAGGGCGAAGAAGCAGTAATGCAAGCACATCTTTGAAGCCGCAACCAACAAGTCAGACATATTGTAAAGTGAGGATAACTGCGACGATAATGGAACATGGAGAATTAACACCATCTACCTCGAGCACAATCATAAAACAAGCCATTTGAAGTCAAGATTGTATGAATACAACCTAGGATTGAATGCAAATGTAAAACGAAAGCTCGAATTGAATGACATGACAGGGATTCCGTTGCAAAAAAGTTTCAACTCTGCAGTTGTGAAGCATGTGGGTATGAGCATATGACTTTTGTGGAAAAAGGATTGTCGCAACTACATCGAACAAGTGAGATGGTTACGACTTGGAGAAGGAGATGCCGCAGTATTACAATCATACTTTTCAAAAATGTAAGCACGGTGTTCGAAATTTCACTTAATTATGGATGTAGACGACGAATCACAGCTTAAGAATATATTTTGGGCAGATAATAGGCGTCGGCAAGTATATAAAGAGTTCGGCGATGTTGTTACATTTGATACCACGTATCTCATGAATAAGTACAATATGCCTTTTGCCCCTTTTGTTGGCATGAATCATCACGGACAATCAACGCTGCTTGGTTGCAGTTTGTTATCGAATGAGGATACATGTACATTTGTGTGGCTTTTTGAGACGTGGTTGCAGTGCATGCATGGTCAACCTCCCATGGCATAATTATTGATCAAGATAGGACCATACAAAATGTAATCGAGATTGTTTTTTCGAATATTAAACATAGATGGTGTTTGTGGCACCTTATAAAAAAGTTACCAGAAAAGTTTGGTTACCACATTCATAAAAGTTCGATTTTATCGGCTATACACACAGTAGTATATGATTCCCAAAGTATTGATGAATTCGAAGAAAGTTGGATAGCAATGATCAATAGTTATGACTTGCATGATAATGATTCGTTGTCGGGCCTTTACGAGAACAGAGGTCATTGGGTTTCGTGTTATTTGAAGACCATTTTCTGGGTAGGCATGTCTACAACGCAACGCATTGAGAGTATGAATGCTTTTTTTGATGGATATGTCCATTTGAAAACTTCGTTGAAGTAGTTCGTCGAACATTACAAAAGAGCATTGAGGAATAAGGTTGAAAATGAGTTTCAGGCTGATTTCAAGTCATACTCGTAGATGGTACCGTGCACACCTACTTTTGAAATGGAAAAGCATTTTCAGTCAATTTACACTATTTCAAAATTCAAAGAAGTTCAGGCTGAGTTCACATGAAAGGTTTATTGCGACGTCATTTCAGCCATAGAGAGTTGTCTCGAGATGAATTAAGAGGTTCGCGAGTCTATCGTACATTTCGGGGGTCGGAAGAAGAGAACATTTTTTTTCTCCTTTCGTGGTGAGACTTTAGAGATTACTTGCAGCTGCCACTTGTTCGAATTTCATGGAATTATTTGTAGGCATGCGATCATAGTTTTGGATCGTAACGACATTACATCAATGCCGGAGAGGTATATATTGCGAAGATGGATGAGAGATGCCAGTAGAACTCACACGAGGGTCGTAGTAAATTATGATGGGTTGGTTAGTACACCCGAACAGTTGAGGTACGATGAAATGTGTATGGCTTTTTCGAAGGTGACCGACGTCACTGCACCCGATGAAGGGGGTTTATATACGATAATTGACTGGATAAAATCGAAAGCTATAGAAGTCAGGACTTCGAATTAAAGTGGTGGAAGTAATGTCCCTTTGCAGCCAACTATTCATTAAGCAAATCAATGTACAATTTCACAAAATACCGCCGATGTCAGCGTATTGGATTCCAGATCGTCGAATAGAAATGGTGCGCCATGGAAACATCGGAGAAAAAGCTCATTGGAGTTCAGTTCGAAAAAGGGAAAGGTACATTGCTTGCAGCTGATAAGCATATCATTTATATTGAGTACGAACATTTACTTATATTGGTATGTAGGGAACTTCGACTTCAAGCAAGCTACGGAGATCGAGAACTCAGCGTAATCATGTCGAAGAGGCCTCACCAATCTTCCAGTTCAGTCAACAACTTCAATACTCGTAGCCAATGCCGTTGTCATATTCACAACTCCTGCTGGTCAGTACACACATTTTATGTGTTTGAAGATTGTAATTATGTTGGTATTTAATATAGGGTGACATTGAGAGCCATGTTTTTACTCAACAATTACAGTCATCTACATGTATATTAAATTCTCATGTTCAACAGGTGTACATCACCTTATGATTCAAGATTATTGTTTTTCATTTTCATCATCCACATGTACCATCGGCTATACCCATTTCAGGTTTGTCATGTCTGTACTTTGCCAACCAGCATCAATCGCATCGAGGATGCACCATCATAGGAATGGGTCAACTGGGCTTCGATGTTGTTCAGGTAAATTTACATTTTTAGCTCTTTTGTCATGTACATACTTCCAAACAAATGTTTCTATTTCTTTGTTTAACATGGTACAATATCCGTGAAAATTTGCCAGTTTAAATTGACATCCTTATGTGAACTATTATATAGGAACACCGTTTCAACACCGCCCCCCATAATCCACCATTAACATCGATCAACATCGATGGCAATGGATTTGAAAGGTTTTTAAGGGATGATGTTGTTTTACTGTTAGATATTTGATTTCGTGATGTTGTGATTTCTGAAGAAAAATCGCCATTTGCCTGTGTTCGATTTGAACTAATTGTGTATAAAAACTTTTGTAATGACCTTCTTCTAATGATTTGAACAATCTCCATTTGCCTTTATTATGATGTTCATGTTGCCTTCAATCCCAGCAGCTAAGCTAAACTTTCATGTCATCACAGTCCATGTTGTAAGGGTTGCTGCTGGTTGTATATAAGGTAGTTAAATGAGTGTTAAAGGAGGTGAAGACATTGCTGGTATTCTTGCAGCATATAGCATGATAGATTTGGTTTTCAAACTACATTATGCACTTATTTTCGTGGAAAATAATATAATATTATTCTGATTATGCTTATTAGATTCAAATTCTGCATATATTTGTGACCATCGATGGCATTTCTTTGAAAAGTCTTGAGCATTTGAATTCGAAAAAAATTCACATTTTGATCCATATTTGTAACTCTCTCTAAGTTACTTTTCATTCGAATTGCATATACGATCATGAAAATATGTAGATGAAAATCTGAATAGATGCATGGAAAAGTTTGATTCTCATTAAAACACCATCAACAAGACATAAAGCTGCCTTGACAAAACAATAAAAAATTAGTACCAAATTCACATGTTCATGCTGCCTTCAATACCAGCAGCTAATGCTACTACAAAACTCAACTCTACTCTACTTCACCTGTACTAAACCGAATGACCTAACAAACATAGTTCCTTAATAGCAATCTTTTTACTACAAGCTTAATTGAATGCAAACCATTCAATGTGTAAATGGTGATCAAGCAAGGCCCTTGCCATTTCCATTCACTTCCACATTTCCTTTCCCCTTGCAAAATGTGACGTTCAACAAAATCTCAATGTCTTGTTTTTCGGCTATTCGAGCTAGTATGTTTAACATAGTCGACAAATCTTCGACTTCCACGATTGCTGCAGGATTCACCACTTCAGTCATGGTACTCGATTCACCGCTTGATTCTTAATTCACGACCCAATCAAAATAACCACAACTTTTACTGCACGTTTTGAATAATCGCCCTTTGTTCTCGGTCTACCTTTCAACCTCAAAACATTTCTACAATCCATGTGCACACCATGGGCATCGCCGTTTCATAGGGCAATCCCTAAAGAAGTGCTCCGTGCTTCTACATCCATGACGAACACCAACATTTCTACCTCTCATCCTGGACGGGAAGCAACAACAATAATATAATTTTATTACTACATGCACTAAGAAAATTGGCATAAATTTATTTTGGCATTGCCATAGTTTTTATAGTCGACTTCACCCATTTTATCTATTGTAAACATCAGCACAGAACCACAAGGAGCATCTGCAGCTCCCTATTTTGATTTAATGAATATAATTAAGTCGGGATTAGCACGATTAACAAAAGCTGTCGAGATTCATATTCATTCATCTCCATGAATTAATTGCACTATTTACAGCAGTGGGCTTATTAACAGCAGATCTGATAGCGTAACTAAATGTAAAACCATTACGTCTAAAATATTAACCTGTCTATCAGCAATTGTGTGATAGTTGTCTACGTGCTGGCAGTGATGACACGATGTGGAGATTAGTGTGGTAGTCGTCTACTTGCTTCGGGCAACCATGGTTTGAAAGGTTTCAAATCTAGGAACAGGGGAAGCAAGATAGCTTCGGGCTGAGACGGTTTACAACCCATGCCACGGTTCGTCGCCGGACGGAGGTCGGGAAGGAGTTGATTCCTAGGGTTTCAGACGGAGGAATGAATGGGGATTTTAACCAGTGAAGGAATGGGTCTTCTCCCGTTTTTTTTTTTTTTTTTGGTCGGTTCCTATTCTGATTCGATTTCAGTTTGAAAGATTAGATTTCAATTAAAATGCCAAGCCCTAAGTCAAGTCTATAACAATCTCTCATCTTGCTTCAGAAGAGAATGTGCGAGATGGGGGGAATATTACTTAAGACTATCAAACAAAAATCCCATGGCACCGACAATAGCCTAACTAGAATGTATCATGCCATTTTATTCTTTCTGAGTTAACTGATCACTAAAATTTTGCAAGTGCACCATATCGTAGCAACGTAATAAATATGAGTAAAGTATGTCATTGGGACTGAATATGGTGAAGTCAGGGTGACATTGATGATGGTGGAGGAATGTTTGTGATGGTGGCGAGTTCGATTACACATGTATAATTTCTGAAATGGTAATTTGTGGTGGTTTTTTATTCGTTAATCCGTTTGTGGTGAATTTTTTTGTAGAAAATGTGGTGGAGCATGATGAAAATATGATCGCTTGTGAAGATGACAACAACAACAATGATGGTAGATATTAGTGGAGAATGAGTTAATAAGTTACACATTTGTAAAATTACATGCATTGTAACAAAAATAAAATATAGCCTCAAAACTCCTTAATTTTCATACACATTTTCAATCACGAATTTAAACAATTTTTTCCTATTTTTTAACAACACATTCTCCACGAAATCACTATTCAAAACTCAATTTTTTTAAAATAATGGCCAGGGACATACCGTAAGATACGATTTCAAAGAAATTATATGTATCTCTTTTTTGTAGGAATTAAAATCTAAATTTTAATATAAACGGAAGTCAACAATACATTTTAACTATATATTTAATGGAATCCACAACTTTTCAAATACATATTTCGTCAATTTTTATCAAAATTTACTAAAAATTTAATTTTAATCCCCACCAAATATGGGCATAGTGTAACGGAATTTAAACTTAAGTTAACGTAGAGTGTAAGTTACAATCATTTTAGCATAGTCCTATTTGATCTCCATTCTATTAGAATTTTTTTTTTTTTTAAATTTGTTTTCAACTTCATGTTCTCCAAATAAAATATTTGTACTCCTAAATCTATTTATTCCCCCTATTTTTAACCCCAAACTCTCAAAAGAAAGCATTATTATAAAATCTATTTTCCAAAAAATAGGCTCGAACATAGGCAATTACCTTATTAAAGGTTTTTAAAAAAATTCAATGTAAAACAATTACATGCATTAATTCACGTCAAAAAAATTACATACCTTGTAACAAAATATTACATATGTTAAGAAATTCCTTATTTTTAAAATTATTTTGCATTGACCTGATTTTTTTGACTTGATGTTTGTAGTTGCTTTAACCATCTTTTCTATGGTATGCCCTTAAGCCTAATAGCATTATTTGGATACTACAAACATTTCGAAGTTGAGAAATTTACGTGCGTAGCTCCGAATTAATTTATTTTTAATAATGTTATTTGTAAATATTGAAATTATATAATAGTTTATACGTAGATGAGGTGTTAAAATGAAAGTGAATAATGTTTTATTATTATTTTGGTTGAAGAATTTTTGACCTAGTTATATCCCATCACATCATGTGCATGTAAACAATGGTGCAAACCATAGCACGACCATTTATTTTTTAAACAAATTCCGTCGTTAGTATATCAAGCTAGTATATCAAGATTTGTAAAATTCCTGTAATTAGTTTGGTCGTTTATTGAGATATGTTTTGAGCTTGTTCAAAATACATTTTTGAAATATTATTTTGATAAAGAATGTATGGTTAAAAATAAGAAAATTTTTACATTTACGTCTAATATTATTTTATTGAAGAAGTAACATTTGAGATTCTAATGTTGACACGGAACAAAAACGAAACACACGAGTTTTCTTTCATATAAAAATGCGATGTACACTTTCTATTTTTTTCCTTCTCTAATTGAGATCCATCAACCAGAGAGGATTGACACGAAGCAACAGAATAAAAGAAGACATGAACAATAAAAAGAAAATTAAAATCAAACAGTAGATGCACCATCACTTAACTGACGATTAATTTAATGTTTCCGAAGAGCAAAAGCAGACAGAACAATGATGAAAATGAGTAGAACGACAGTGACGAATGCCGCCACCACTGCCTCACTAGTCGTTTGGCAGAAATCTGTGAACTGTTGACATATTGCCAGCCAATTTGCATCTGAATTCCCATTGTGAGCCAAGTAAACTATTGCAGCAGATGATCCAGCTGCAGCAGTTGTCAATGTGACAATCACCTGAAGATGATATTTAAAAGTTAAATCTTTTAGAAAGATCGTACATTTATTTATTTAAATTACGTGTTCAATATTTTCTTGGTTAGGAAGCTTACGGTGTCAAGAATAATTAGGAGGAGCCTTGGTCCGACTGCAAAAGGGCGCGCGATACACACTATTGAGAAGGGTATGGAGAGGGCAAGGTATCCTGAAACTATTGCCATTGCCACAACAAAGAATCTGCACCATATTCAATACATCATTATATATAGATTCATTATTAGCATACATAGTCGTAAATTTATATGATAGTGAGTCACTTGATTCATTATTCAATGCATTACAACTGCTTTGGACAATAAAAGAGTACACTGCCTACATACATTAGTGATGATTTCTGTTAATGAATAATGCTATTCATCAGTTAGAATATATAAGTGAACCTCTCGATTCATTGTTCAACGCATTACAATTGAATTAGACAATAAAAGTCCATGGGCCTACCTATACTGGTGATGATTTCTGCCAATGATGTATAACGTTACTCTTTTTGTATTGTTTTCATCATATTGCTTAATTAATACAGAAAGAATACTTACCCGAAAGTTGGGAGATCGTCGTAACTGGCTTGAAACTGGAAGAACTGAGTGAAGAAAGGAAGGGTTTGTTCAGCGGTGCCCATGATGACTGTTGCACCCAAAGCTGAAGACATGGCGCTTATTCTCAGTATAAGGTCGAATATAGAAATGCCCCTCTTGTACCGTCCCCTTGCATGCTCGGCCGCCACTGGTGGTACCGCCCCCAAAAGCGGCGCTTTCCCTTTCCTTTCTTTGCTCGTCTCTGCAATCTCAATCTTGGTTGACTCACTTTTCTCCATGTTTGAGAGTAAGAAAAAGAGAAGTCGAGTGTTTCCTCCCTCTGTTTTGATGGTTAAGATGGTTCACAGCTTGTGATGAGAATGAGGAGGAGAGAAGATGGATACTTATATGTGTAGATGGATGCATAGAAGTCTACTTTTTGTTGTACAGAATAGAATCCCAGCTCATTGTTCTGTTAATGGAGTAAGAAGAGTTGGTTGCCAACTTTTCCCATATGACTAATGTAGTTTTTCATCACTTCTTGAATATTAAGGCGTGATATGATGTTGGTGAAGATACCACTTTTTTTTTCCTTTTTTCTCTTTATCTTTATCTCTTTTTTTTTTCCTTCGAGTTTCGAGGAGAATAAGGTGAATTATAAATTAGATTAAATTTAGTACGGCAAAAAATGTTGCAAAGAAACAATAACTATCAATTAAGATTATTTTTAATTTCAAAAGAAATCATACTTAGATGATAACATTTAAGAATATTAATACAACACACTATTTTGGACAAATTAAAAATATATATGGCTATGAAAGAGGGATAAAGTGGAATAGTTTTAAATTTTTTTTATAAGTGCCCCTCGTTGAATGCCTACATATTTCATAATTAAGAAGTGTATTCACAACTTTTTGTACCCATTTCTCGTGATACGCTTGTAATTCTCTACTTGTTACTTGCTCGCCATGAGCATTGTTTGTTTTGGATAGATAACTCTTTGTAAGGAGGGTAATGGGCTAGGTGCGATTTTTTTTTTATAATAAAGCATGACGAAAAAAAATTAAGTATGAAGAACCATATGCAATTGAAAAAGTATGCATAGTATGATTGGAATGTTAAAGGTAAAATCTTACTTTGAATATGATAATGATAACAATAATTAATATATAAGGATTGCACTACTCCTTTTAATAATGTCAAATTCTAAAGATGGAACATCAAAACTCAATAATTATGGCGTAGTTTTACGGCCATTTTGGTAGGCTTTTGAAAAGTCAAAAATTCCTTCGGATCCTAAGAAATTTTTTTTTGGTCTGTTGGGCTAATTTTCTGGAACTATTTTGTCTTAGTGTTTCGAAGAAGAGCTGAAGTATCATATTCTTAAGAAACTCCTTTACAAAAAATAGAAACGGAAGTAGAAAACCTGCCAAATGGACAGTTATATGTATTGAGATTTTGACGTGTATTATCCAATTAAAATATAATTTATTTATATTTCCATTTTTCAGCTTCCTACTTGTCATAGGATTGTTAAGAATCCTCCAATGATTACAAACTAAAATCTCTTTATTTTGTATCACTATAAATAGAGTCATCCCTTTAATATTTACTTCGACCGATTTGAAATAGTCATAGACTATAATGGGACATGCTTGAAGGTTAATATGTGTGTGAGAGAGATTTCATATGATTACACAATTTTATTTTTTTATATAGTGGAATATCCTTTTCTTTGATCACCCATGATTTTTCTTCAATTTTGAAATTTTTCACTTAATTTATTGTGTTATTATTTTCTCTATATTTTAAATTTTCTGGCTTTTAACTCTGAACAAAGATCTTGTAAACAAATAAAGAGAATCACACTCAATTGTGGTGAATAATGATACTAGAGAATCAGGTCATTTGGGAGTGGTGCAGAATGTGGAGAAGTTTGATGGGAGAATCAATTTTGATTCATTATCGATTGCATAGTGATTTGAAAAAAATAACAACCCAATTTTCAAAGGAAGTGATCAGTCTGGACACATCAAGAAAAAATGTCCAAAAGATGGAGCAAGTTCAACTAATTGCTCAAGTCAATAAACGGAGATAGGCAATGATAATATTTGGAAAGAATACGTAAATTCTTATAGCGTGTTCTAGTCAATAAGTTCTTATGATAGAGGGTTGTGTTATTTTTGACAGGTTTACAATTTTACGTATTTGTCTTTTCCACTTTGAATATAATTTATTAATTTCCTACTTGTAAAAGAGTCCTCCCTTTAATGTTTTATTTATCCATTGCCTTGGGGGTACGACTTGAGAATGCTTGATAATCTTAAACATATTAATATTTTGTAACGTGCTTGGAGGTTTGCGGTGTGTGTGAAGTTCTATATGATTGTATAAAGTTTTTATGTAGTGAAATATCTCTATTTTTGACAACTCGTGATTTTTCTCAAATATTGGAGTTTCCCATATAAATTCTTGGTTATTTTTCTTCATATAATTATATTTTTTGGTTTATGAAAAATTCTCGTCAAGGGATAAAATTTCACATCGAATAAAAATGAAAACATAGACCAATTTATAAGAGTTTGGACTACTCATCTTAATAAGATTGACATTTTAAGATAAAACCTCAAATTTTAATATGGTATCAGAGCTCATTTAGCTCCAACGAGCAATTCGATTAGATTAAGATTCAAAAAAATAAAATCGAGCACAAAAATTTCAAGAATGGTCTGTTCCAACGAACCACCATGTTGCTGGAGCATGTTAAGAAATAAAATCTCACATCGAATAAAGATGAAAATATAGACCAATTTGTAAGAGTTTGTATTACTGCTCTTAATAATATTGACCTTTTAAGATGAAACCTCAAATCTTAACAATTGCTTGAGCAAGGACCTGTGTAAATAAATGGAATTGAACTCAATTCTCAACAATATGACTAAAATTTAGTTATACTCTTAACAATCATGGTGATAATAAGTAAGTTTTTATTCTTAAAAAGTATATATTTTAGTTAGAGCAATAGATATTATTAATTAACTATGAAATAAGCTACTTATTGCATTAATTAATCACTTAATTCTAATTTTACATGCTGACTTTTTATCTTCTCAACTGCTCAAACTTCATATATAATGCAAGCTGAACAAAACAAGTTGGTGGTCCAGTTGACATTAATAAACTACACACCCACTACAACTCAGATTTCTCTTTTCGAATTTTGTACACATTTTTGAATTTCATAAAAAAAATTATATATGTTGATAATAATAAGAAATCATAGCTCTAACAGATTGCATATACTTTCTATTAATTTTTAAAAATTAATAGAACTCAATTTTTCATAAGTCAAATATGTTGAATATTAATTCTTAAGAATTGAAAAATCTCTACAATACGACGCTCAAGATTTTGTAATGGAGTTTTGTTGAGGTGGTACAG
The DNA here is from genome assembly GCA_903798315.1 of Fraxinus greggii. Classification (NCBI taxonomy): domain Eukaryota; kingdom Viridiplantae; phylum Streptophyta; class Magnoliopsida; order Lamiales; family Oleaceae; genus Fraxinus; species Fraxinus greggii. The sequence goes on along the minus strand of CAIGRK010048589.1, from coordinate 389 downwards.
GTGGTCAGATGTCATCTTGTATTTATTATTAGGAAAAAATATATTTATTATATTCTAATTCAATATTTAATTGCATGATTGTCAGTCAATAACAACCCTAATCCGCCATTGCTTATAATAAACATTTTTTTGACATTTTTAAAAGGATAATTTCGTTCTTTTAACCCAAGGTCTTGCTTTTAACATGAAAGACGTGCAAATTGATATGTTCCTCTTCTTGGATATTTTTATAGATGTCACAAAATTTGAAAATGCATAAAAAAATTTCACTTTTACAAATGTTGCTAAAAAAATGTCACTTTTGGGTATGAAAAATTCAAATCACTCTTGAAGATACTCGTTAATGCATGTATTTTGAAAAATAACGATACACGTAGTATACAAACAAG
>CAIGRK010048573.1:0-11257 GCA_903798315.1 Fraxinus greggii | reverse complement strand
GTTACGAGTTGCAACCAGTTACAAGATTAAATTGAGGAATAGTTGCTAGTATCTTCAATCCACTTCCTTTTACTCCCTATTAAGTATCAAACATGGCTTTTGATGCTGGTACTTGAATGTAATTGTTGTTGCACAGCACAGCATAGCACAGCAAAATCACTTCAACATTGTTTAGAATTTCGTCAATTATATGTCTGCATTTTTGAAAGTCTCTCTTCATTTATCACCACAACCTTCAGCATCTCAATTGCCTCATCTTTTTTGTGCTTTTGGACCCACCTTTTACTTCTCACTAGGCTTAGGGTGAGTAAGGGTTTCCATGCCAAAGTTGAAGACTTGTAAGTATAGGCGTACCTTTTTCTTATTGCTCTGAATTGGAATAACAATTAAATCTTCTGATTGCAGGAAATTATTGAGAGTCGGGAGAAAGCCAAGCCTCATATATGGNTTTTGAAAGTCTCTCTTCATTTATCACCACAACCTTCAGCATCTCAATTGCCTCATCTTTTTTGTGCTTTTGGACCCACCTTTTACTTCTCACTAGGCTTAGGGTGAGTAAGGGTTTCCATGCCAAAGTTGAAGACTTGTAAGTATAGGCGTACCTTTTTCTTATTGCTCTGAATTGGAATAACAATTAAATCTTCTGATTGCAGGAAATTATTGAGAGTCGGGAGAAAGCCAAGCCTCATATATGGTCTTTTCGGTCCCCGGAAGAAGCAGCGTCTCATTGGAACGAGCTATTTGGAAAATTAGATGGGCAGGAATGAGAAATTTTGAAGCAAGAAATTGGTCGTCGATCCTCCCCATGTTCATTCCATTTGCATTTTACTTTTATAGCAAGAAATTAATGATTTTTTACTCGATGTAGAAGAAAAAGTATGGTTTTTGAAGCAAGAAACAGGTGAAACAGACATGGTTGCTACATGTCTTGCACTTTCACATGGATAGTGGATTTTTTCTCATTCAATTCTTTTTTATCATCTCTTCAACATAATCTACGAAACATGAAAAGAAAATTTAGTAACATAATACATACTATCTTTTTGTGTTTTTATTTTCCTATGATGTGAAACGGTCGTGATCCAAGTTGTACTCTTATAAAGGTTAGCATTGTTAAAAGGATAACATAGAATATAGTGAATCGCGAAGCTACCACATTACCAAGGCTAGATAATATTTGTAGTGCACGACTTGAAATGGAGACATTGGTTGTCCAAGTTGTTTTAACTCGAATTCAAATCTTTTTTTTTTATGAGTAAATATTATTTATCATTAGTAGAGTTCATCGCCGCTTTACGTGGTAGTGTGTACTTCGATTTTTGTCGAAATGAACTTGGAAAAATAGAAGAAAATGTTATATAAACAATAATTCTTCAAATATTATAAGTATAGTAGTAAGCAATTATAGCACACTCAATACATGTGCAGTACGTGTACAGAAATATGTATATCTATAACTAGCTGAATATTATTTTATTTATAAAACTACTTCAATTAAGAATACGTAGGACTAATAAAATACAATACCGACGATGATTTTTATAGGTAAAAGAATTATGCATGATTTTGTTTCCATTTATTTGGCGGAAAATAAAAATTTTCTATTAAATATTGTATTTTATTTATAGTTCAAATTTTCCTTCTTTATTTCGTTTTTAAATCTTGAAAGATAATAATAATAAAAAAAATACCCTAATTAGTCAATTTTAAAATCCGACCCCTTCGTTTGAGAAAAAACTTTTGTGAAAAATTATATGTATATATGATAGGATTATTCATTCAAATCACGATACCTCGAATATGCGTTTTGAGTGCCCACTTGAAAAAACATACAAATTTTTTTTTTCTGAAGGGCATTATTAATTTGAGATGTAATAATTTGAATTGACGACTTTACCATACGCGCGTATATAACCGTCCACCTAAAAAAGAGGAAAATAATAAAGATTCCGAGGGGCCTTTTGGAATATCAGGTGACTCCTTCCTCATAAAACACGTACCTACAGCCGTTTCGTCCATCCTTGTGTTTGACTAGAATTTCAGTTCTAAAACCTCTAAATCTTCATAATTTCTCCTTCGGCAAAACCGAAAAATCATTCTCTGCATAGCTGGTAAACGATCATCTTTCCGTATACATAGAGAGATATATCTGTCTATATATGCATGCATGGCTTCTCGATTATACTGTTTTGATTTTTGCCCATTCTTTGTTATTAACTGTCTGAATTTTCCTATTTTTCAAAGTGCGGCATTCTCATGGAAGACCAAAACAATCAAAGCATTTTGACACAAGTGATGGCAGGGACGGCAGAGCAGGTGGCGGTTACGGCCATTGGCACGGAGGAATATTTAAACAATGGTGGCAATGGAGAACCGTCGGCGGTGAGTGTTACAAGCGGTTCAGTAGTGGACTTACCGACCAAAAGAAAAAGAGGAAGGCCCAAAAAGCAGCTACCGGAATTGAATCAAGAATTATTGATTTCACCGGAGTTTTCTGCACCTCCAAAACGGGGTAGGGGCCGTCCTAAGGGTTCCGGCAAGTGGCAAACATTGGCGGCTTCTTTAGGTAACTTTTTATCTAATTGATCAATTTAGTATGATTTTTTCCTTTGGGAACATGCTTGGACATAAATTTTTGATTTGCTAATGTCGGTATTATTTTTATTAATTGGTTATGAATTGTACTTTGCAATAAAATTGGTAGTTTTTTTATAATACCTTGTTATTGTCTAATTTGTTTCTTTACTCGGATTTTCATTGTATTTTATTTGATTATTTTTCATTTGTTTGTTTATTGACATTGATTACCACAGGCAATGCTGATGGTAATTTGCAACGATGATTTTGCATAAGCGTCTATGAGTGTCTTTTTAAGTATGCAGATAAGCGTTGAAAAATACCAATCTTGAGTATGGTAGGGGCATAGGGAACTCTCGTTAGAGTGATGAAATGTATTGGAAGAACTTCCATAATTGTCTTTTTAAATATGCAGATAAGCTTTGAAAAATACCAATCTTGAGTAGGGTAGGGGCACATGGAATTCTCGATAAAGTGATGAACTGTATTTGAAGAACTTCCATAGGTGTCTTTTTAGGTACACACACAAGCGGTGAAAAATACCAATCTTGAGTGCGGTAGGGACACGGGAAATTTTCGATAAGAGTGATGAACTGCATTGGAAGAACTTCCGTGCATTCGTTGTGTAAAAGTGGCTTATTCATGAAGATTATTTGCGGTTATTATGATTTGACACGGATAGCTGATTTTTGGGGGTTTTTTTGGATTGTGTTATTATTTAGATGTTCGTTTCTAGGATGATTATTTACTTTTTGGGATATATTTTCATAATTCTGTTTAACGGATTTAAGTACGCCAGCTGTTGGGAAGATACCAATCTTGAGTAGGGTAGGGGCACACTGACTTTTCAATAGTAGGGTGAACTTCATGGGATTTTTTTTTTGTGGTAAAGTGGTTTATTCATGAAGATTATTGTTTCATACGCTGATGGAGATTACAAATTTACAATGATGGTGAAAAGGAAATCAGCCCTCTTTTGAGTACATGAGACATCATTATTTTTTCGGTGTATATTATTTTCAATTTATTATCCTTCTAATACTCGAGAATGAAAATTGCTGAAGGCATTCTACCTTTCATCGAGTCAATGCTGTCTCTCAACTGCAAATACAATCCTCCTCCAACTCGCATCAACTTTATCTGTCAAAGGTTGTTTTATACCTTTTCTGCCCAAAAAAGAGGTTGAATTTAAACATTCTGAAATGTGATCTCTTTGTCAAAGGAATTCTTGTTTCAACGAAATCTGAGGAAAAAACATAACTTTTCCGAATAATTATCATCTTTGCCCAATTCTGTTCCAATGGATTTGTATGATCGATGAAGAAATTCAAATTGTAAACTTAGTTGAAGATGACTTGGTTTCAGTTAGTCTTTTACAGATATTTATGTCCCTAGACAGTCTAATTAACACGATGATAAAATACTTTAATTCGTACAATTCACCTATACCATTATTTTTTGTGGATTATGGTTTTATAATGTGAAAATGTAAAAATTTATTAACTGGACAACCAGAAACTCAAAAACCAACATCACATTAAACAGGCTTCGGATTATTGTGCTTTCAAACCAGCACTTTCAAAGGTTGTTAATTAGAAGTTGTCGTCTGATATTCTCAACTTTTTTTTTTTTTATGAAGGAGGGGAAGCTGTAGACACTGCTGGAAGTGACTTCATTCCTCATGTGGTTACTATTCAAACAGGGGAGGTAAAGTTTCTCAGAACCAAGAATTTATTACCATCCTCACTTGTGAAAGTATATTTTTCATCCCTTTGCCCATTTTTTCAATAGTAATTGTCATGAAGAAATGTCGTCTTTTGTTATGCAGAATATCTCTCAACATATCTGGTCATTTTCTCAAAGGACTTCTGCATCAACTTTCATTATTTCAGCTTCTGGCACTGTTTCCAGTGCAGAAATTTGTCATTCTGGTTCTTTTGGTGGCATCATAAGATATGAGGTATGATACTACATATGCATTTATTTTTTTCTATTTATCTTTTGATATTATGTTTCTGCTGATGAACTTGAGCCATATAAAATTACCAAGGACTCTTTATTCCAACTATACATATTTAATCTGTGTAGCCACTCAGAAGCATCACAGATTTGAGTTTGCTTCGTTCTCTAAGAAGGTTATCTCTTTTATTTCACTTGCCCCAGAGTTTTTCCCCCTTTCCATTTTACCTGCTATGTAGTGTGTATTACAAATTCATCCGATGAGGACCCTCAAATTCCCATTATACATGAGGATATGATTTCCACAGACAAACCACAGTTTCTCTATTTTTGATAAGGTCAGTTTTGGTGATTTATGCTAGCAACTACAATGTTGTCCTTTTATTAGTTTTATTTGTTTTATTGATGGGATTTTCAGTTCTATTAAAAGTCGGGTGCTAGTTTTCTTTATTTTTAGGATATTCTGTTGAAACTCTGAAGCTTCTAAGCTTTTCTCTTGTTTACAAAATCTTTTCTGCTGCTGCACCAAATTGGTATTGGTTTAACTATGGGCAATAAAATCCTTTGGCATGATGGAGTGTTCCAAGTCCCAATACTTCAGCATAATAAAACCCTTCTTTAGAAACATGACCCCCATTGTTGGATGAAGTAAGAAACAAGTGTTGAAGCACATTGCTTTCAATATATGATGAGTTTATTAATCTTCAATTGACATTTCCAGTTTGAATTTTGACAAGATTTTTAGAACTTGATGCGCCATCAACAATGTATGCAAGAGCATGATAGATTGAGCACTGAGAATATGGTGTTCAAATCATTAGCAAAAGCTTTCAACTTGAAAACTGAAAAAACACCCTTTACAGCACAAGCATGTGTGGATTATAAAAGCGAACAGAGGATGGGGTATGCGAAATTCCACTTTCTAATTAAAAGCACCAAAAAGATGAGGTCATTTTAATGTGGTAAAAATGAAAAATTGTCATGTACTTTTTCTGTGAACATGTTGCTATGATTTAGATGCCACTTACATAGGAAGAGATCACGTGTATATGTTTTGGTGGTATGGTAAGAAGATTGTTTTGTTGAAGCAATTTGAGAATCTTAGTGCAAACAAAGCAGGAAAGATTTATGAGGCAGATAGTGAAACTGAAAAGATGCTCAAGATGAGCACGATGCTATTGGTTGATACTGCAATAGAGGTGGAAAAGCTTGTGCTGGTTGAAGCTTATTTGCCCTATTCCGTAAGGAAAGTACAGTATCAATGAAAAGCATCTTTGAACCCCTTATAAGCTTGTTGGTCTTGAAACCAAAAGATGTCATTTAACTTGTCGAGGATCTTTTTACTCAATTTGTTTAGCCATAATCTCGAAGCAGTTTTAATACAGAAAAGGCACTGCAAATATAATATTGTTCTATTATTATTTCTGCGTTGCACGAATACTGCACATACTAAATACAAGACATGCACACCACTTAGAATCCTCCTTTTTTATGGCCCATGGAGGACTCAAAAATTAAAAGGGATCAGTTAATTCCAATTGTTCAGTCTTATTTTTTTCCTCCCACACACTTTACTTCAGATCTATAGATATGAAATGAGCACAAGAGAGAATTAGTCATCACATTCATTTATCCTGCTTGGGGTTTTCAACAGGAAAAGCTGGAAAGATAAGTTGGATAACTTATTTCTCTTGAGCAAAGTGCTGTAGTTCTTCAAAGAATCGGAAAACGTCCCAGCCTTTACTATCACTTACAGATTGGCGTGGAATTGAATCCATTGTTGGGAGTTTTAGGGATTACATAGCAATTGGAGCTTGATCACTGGCTTGAAACATTTTCTCTATTCCTTCTTACCAAAAAGCTCGAGAAGCAGTTATGACAAATAATATATTTTTGAGGAAATAATCTTATTGTCCTTTCGTTTTCCCCCATGAGAGTAAATATGATAGAACAAATTAAGATCTTGTTGTTTAAGCGCTAATGATCTGTGGATACTACAGCTATGTATCTATGACCAGTAAGATAGCGATGAAAGAAATGGCAGCACATGGTATAAAGCAAAGAGCTTCTGAGTGGCAGCATATACTCTCTGCTTATTATGCATGTTACCTATTCAGATATTTCACTGCGGGTTTGCATTAACTTCTTTTTATATCCCATTCTACTTTTCTTTCAGGGCCGATTCGAGATTGTAACTCTAACAGGATCATATACATATAATGAAATGGGGGGTGTGCGCCGCAGAGTTTCCCTTTTGAGTGTTCAGTTAGCTACTCCTGAAGGGCGTCTTTTTGGTGGCCGTGTAGCAGGTCTACTAATCGCAGCTGGGCCTACTCAAGTAAGCTTCACATCTTGTCATGGAGAATTTCACTTGTTAATTTTAGTTTTTTGTTGGCCTTAACAATGTGCTAATAGAACTGTAAGTAGTTGAAGATTGAATGATTATCATGTCAAGTCAAAGAAAGAAACAGTATCGGAGCAATTCTGAAGCATTCACATAATTTAATTCTCATGGTGGAATAATTATCAAAATTAAAAGGGACGCCTCAGATTAGAATTGTGGATGAAAGAATTAGAAAATATGACGGAAGTCAATCTAAAGCCGTCAACAGAGATCAGTAGCTGCAAATGAACTCTGAGCAAAATATTTTTTAAAAATTGATTATTGCACGTCCATGAGTGGACAAACCAGGAGCCCGTGTAGGCTCAGTGTCTATGTAGTGTTAAAAGAGGCAAAAGAATTAATTTTTTCTAGTCAAAATGCTACCCTCAAATACTAGATGGAGACATCATAATTTAATTATTTAAGACTCTGGAGGACATCATACACAAAATTTATCTTTCAAGTTGAGACAATCTAGATTTATTTTTATTCCTCTTATGGAGGCATACTTATATGAAACAATACTTTTGTGCAATTACCTTCTGATGATTCTGTTTAAGATTCATGTAACTTCTTTCTGATTTCCCAGTTTGAGATTTACAAAGAGGTTTTGTCTCGTCTTTTTTATAGCTTGTAATAGCAGCTTTCAAGCAAGACATGGGGGAGAAACTGAAGCGTAAGTATCTCGTTGAACCTCCGAGGCCTAATAATGGTGTAGCAGCAACAACATTACCTATAGAAAACAACAAATTATTCATTTCTGAAGAGAACCATATCGCAGCTACTCAGGCCCCAGTGCCAACAATTGATGCAGCAGATAATATCATCAACGGTCCCGACCCAAATCATAATTCAATTCGGCCTTTTGATTGGAACCCCATGCAACCCTCCGAGCTCGCCTCAGAACACGTTATGTCAGACATTGAACAACTCCCACGCCCCCCATCTCCTTACATCCCCCTTCCACCATCTTTGTAAGAACTCCAAGAGCAATCTTATTTTTCTTCATATTTGAGCATTTGGTAGTAGACTAGCGAATCAGGAGTTTTCTTCATTAGCTGATTGAGCTGCAAATATTGGCCGCATTTTCATGCTAGATAGTGTTTTTATCGATATATGTTTCCATTAAAAGTTTATCATTATGCCTTGAGTTGAACTTACCTGGAATGTTTGGTATATTGAAATGAATTAGACTGCATTCAAATGGTGAAATAAGAAAATTGTCAAAATTTCATCATATAATGCCGTGTAATGAAGGTGCCTTGCATGATCATACATTAGCAAATAATCGGTATGTTTTTGCATCAAGACTTATTTGTCTCACTGCAGCAACTGCAGCTATGACTCCTAATGTGGCGAATACCACGGCTATTGTGACATTTAACCAGAAAAGAAGACCCTTCTTAGATGGTTTAAATGTTAGGTTGAAGAAAACAACAGGAAGGACGAAATCCAGTGGCATAAAACCAAAAGCCCCAATCATTGCATTGATGTCGCCGAAAAATGGGAGCATAGCTGAAATTGTTGTTGCGATAATGACTGAGAGTGACCTTGATATCACTCTCGGGACTACATTACGCAATGAGAATTCGCCACTCTTTGGGTCTGCAAATGTCCGTTCGAGCACCTCATTTGTGGGTTGCAAATAGACCTGCACCAAACACAATTGATATAAACAAAAATACAGGAAAAATTCTAGACTTAGTGTTCGTGTTTATGCAGGGTCCTTACCACAGCAACAGCTGATAGCTGGAGAATAGTGAACGCGTTGGTCATGAGAATAAACCATTTTGGCACCAAAGGTTTGCCATCATCCATGAAATTGGTGAGAATTAGGCCATCAGCTTTATTGCCAAATGCCCAATACCCAGAAATGGCTACACTGAAGAAAGTAACTGTTACTACACCATAGCAAACACATAATCCCTTGAACATCTTCCCCTTAACTGGTGGAGCCAATGTTGCCTACAGTATAATAAAAAAAAATTTCAGTTCATCAGAATAGCAATTTACGTAGAAAAGTGCTATTTTACCAGCAGCAGTTATGATTAACACTAATTTAGGTGACACTAGAGGTGAACGAAAAACCTGAATTTCTGGAATAATCCCATTTCCAAATGTGGTAGCAACAATGGCCAATGCATTAAAAATGCCAAAAATCCGACTATCGTCGTCGCTGCTAAGTGAATAATCTTTCTTTGGCCCCTTGGACGAACTTCCTGATATATTTTCGAAGAATGTCAGCAAAAATTTCATGATTATATCTAATTCAAAAGTAACAAATATTGGGTTATCGATGTGAGAAATTTATTTTTACCAATGTAGATGGATCCAGCAGTGGCACAGGCGCTGTAGGCAAGGCATAGTACTAGTGAAACCAAATTGATATGCCTTAAGGAGTGAAAAGACGGGATTTGAGCTAAAATCAACATTAGGCCACCAAATATCATTACAAATTGATAAAGCTTCATGTTTCCATCTGGATTTGACAATAAGTAGATTGTCTGCACAAAATGAGTAATCCCAAACTTTTATTGTCTTCCCAAACAAACTTTATCCGGATAATTTTTAAACATTCCGCGATCTTATAAATTCTTCTTAACATTAAGCTCAACTTTCTATTTTTATTTTTTAGTCCAAATGCATCCCTTTTCACGGTTTTATTAAATAAATAAATAAATAGAAATGAGAAGGTGTTAAGTTTGCGGAAAATATTAATCTTCCCTTAAATTTAAGTAAGGGAAAAAATCAAAATGTGTTTTTTCTTCAACAACTCGACGTTTCTTTTGGATGAGAATTGTGAACAAAGACAAATCTTTGCACACTGGGAATTGAAAAAAAATGTTGATAACAAAGACATACCTTCAAGCATTGTCCTCCCAAAAGTGTAGAACCTACCACGGCACCATAGCACACTAGGAATTGAATTGGACCCACATAATATTTGCCCCATCGTGGTCCTGCCAGAAAAATCAAACCGGTGGGTTCACCACTGAATAATTGTGATCCAAAAGTGTTGGGAAAAAAAAAATTGATTTAACTTCCATAATTCCAGCTTTAAGTATGATACAAATGCAAAATATGTTTTGAATTAAATTAAATATTAGTCAAATGTTGTATTTAGGTGAACACCTTGTGAGTTTTGACAAACGTGTTCGATTGATGAAAAGAGAATATAAACCTTTACAACTAGTCTAAATCAATAATTTTTTATTTAAGTTATATATATGCATACATATTATACGAGTACAACGAATTTTATTCAAGACCGATTATAATCAAACTTAGATTTCCGCGACGACATTATTTTTATCTTTGACAAATAATCAATGAGTGCCTTGCTTTTCCAATTTGTATGTTGAAAAAGATATCCATAACGTCTAAGTTACTATTAGCAAAATTTGCAGCTGTGCCCTTCAAACTTTTTCAAATAAAGCACGTTGATCTAAATATTTATGGTCATTAGGTTTCGAATTTTCATATTATATTTTCTATTATTATTCTAATTTTCAACCATGTACATTTTCTTTTGACAACAAGTTTGACATTCAATGAAGTCAACATGACCTTTAATTTTAAACACACTAGATCAACTCGCTGATCGAATTTCATCCATATAAATCCATATAAAAGGGTGTTATTCTTAATCTTAACAAGAAATGTACATCTAGCATTATTCGTATTTTAATGAATACAAAGTATTGTAATAGTGTCATAAATCATTAAAATAATTGATTAATTACCTAGAATATCATTAGCCATGTCCCTGAATCTGAGGTGGCGATGGCCGAGCTGAGCATGGTGTTCGAGAACAAGAGATATCAAGTTATATGAATAGAATGTGACCAAAGCTCCGATCACGAGACACATTACTCCGGCGGTCCATCCCAGTGAAGCAAAAGCAAAGGGAAGACTCAATAATGGTGGTGCAACAATAGATGTTGTCAAGTGATACCCGCAGTGTATCCATGAACCTAAATTTTCAAAAACAAATAAATAGTAAAATCTTAATAAGATAATATAACAAATAAATCGAGTAAGAACCCCGTTGGGTCCGGGAGAGTTCTTGGTCCTTGATAACTTGTGCTTGACCTATTTTGCGTATCTTGCCATACGCAAAACCGTATGGTAGTCTCAAAATATGCATTAAATGCTCAACTTTTATCGCTAAATGGTAAATAAAACTCGATTTGAATAAGTGAAGAAAAAACATAGCGAATAATTGCGAATTAAGACTTAGTTTCTTACCTCTGGATTTGAGAACAAATTGAGCACCAGCATCTAGCTGATCCTTTTCAACTGTGTCCATCTCCCTCATTCTATATATATATATATATA